>JANRGW010048203.1:0-24917 GCA_024733675.1 Psilopsiagon aymara
ATCCTGGGCTGCATAAAACGAGCGTGACCAGCAGGTTGAGGGAGGTGATCCTGCCCCTCTACTTTGCTCTCCTGAGATCTCACTTGGAGTATTGTGTGCAGTTCTGGTGTCCTCAACATAAAAAGGACATGCAACTGTTGCAACAAGTCCAGAGGAAGGCCATGAGGATGATCAGGGACTGGAGCACCTCCTGTATGAAGACAGGATGAGACAGTTGAGACTGTTCAGCCTGGAGAAGAGAAGGCTGCGTGGAGACCTTATAGCAGCCTTCCAGTATCTGAAGGGGGCCTACAGGGAAGCTGGGAGGGGCTCTTCATTAGGGACTGTAGTGATAGGACAAGGGGTAATGTGTTCAAACTTAAACAGGGGAAGTCTCGATTGGATATGAGGAAGAAATTCTCTACTGTGAGGGTGGTGAGGCACTGGAATGTGTTGCCCAGGGAAGTTGTGAATGCTCCATCGCTGGCGTTATTCAAGGCCAGGCTGGACATAGCCTTGGCTGATACGGTTTAGTGTGAGGTGTCCTTGCCTGTGGCAGGGGGTTTGGAACTAGATGATCCTAAGTTCCTTTCCAACCCTAACTATTGTATGATTCTATGATTCTTACATACTAATTGGTTATTTATAAGTCATCTCATTAAAAAAGCTAATGATGTAATATAAAGTGGAACTTTTCTTTCATATGGATTATAATTGCTGTTATAGGTAGTTGTTTCTGTATGTTAAAAATTATAGTGACACAGCTACATGTATCAATAAAAGCAATAGAGTGAATGTCTGGGAACGTTTTGGTTTTAATTTCCTTGCACCAGCTTTACTTATGTAATGCAAAGGGTCCAAATGAAGTCAGAATTCAGCTGAAGTGGGTGTTGTGGATTTCTACCTCAAATAATTTACCATCAGAATAACTTTCAAAGAATAAGAAAATCATGGTATTAACTCAAGCAATCTCTAAGTGCTCCTTAATCATGGAAATATGCCAAGCTTTTTATAGTGTATTTTGCTAATTGCTGATTCATTAAATTGTGTTTCAAATGAGCAAAAATGAAACTTTGAAAAGTTACAATGAGAGATTAGAATGATTTGCATAGATTCATTAATACCTTAACTAGAATGCAGTGTATCTGCTTTGTATGTGGATCAGTTGATTTTATTTTTTCCTGACACACTGGACACTGAATATATATCCTACCTATTCTTCAAGCTTTTTAGTTTTTAGCAAATAGTTAGGTGCCAAATGAGCTAATGTACAATGATACAGTTATATGCATATTCATGACCCTCCTAATGTGATTGTGACTTTAAGTTTGTGTTGCTCTTTATTCAGCGTAATGGGACATGCAGAGAAGGTATGACTGCAGCCAAAAAAAAATAAAAACCCTCGCAATATTTTTTCCTTTCTGTACTGACTGTGTTAGAAACAGTAGGGAAGTTTACATCAGAACCCTTTTCTAGAGGGCCTTAACAGAGAAACTCTCTCAAACCAAAGTGTTGGAGAAAATGTAATGAAAACAGGGACAAAATGAGCAGTAAGTAGAAGCCTACCAATAATTTTTGCTGGTTCTAAAATGATTGAGGATTTAAAATGTCTGATTAGGTAGCAATACTGATTGTTCTGGGACCCAAAGCTGCAATCTGAAGTACGTTATGGAGACTAGATAAGGCTGAGACTGTAAATCGGCACTGTTCTTACTCCTGTTTTATTGGAGAATAAATACAGAAATAGTACCTTCGCTAAAATTATTTAATCAAAAACATATTGCTATTAAAGAGAAAAAAGAAAAAAAGCATATATAAGACTTTAAAAACCTGGTGTGATGTGAGTAGAACCAGCTTTATAGCAAAATTGTCTTAATTGGGGAAAAAATGTACTGATTTACATTGTTCTCTTTTGAATGCCATGGCAATATTGCATCAGGAACACAATGTTCCTGAATTTATGTTTGGCTTTAACTTACATCTAACCCTGTGCAAGCAAGAATTTAGTTTAACCAGAAAAACAAAATGTGATTTGTTAATTCAAGGAAAAGGAAGAAGCATGACTTTTGATGAGAAGAATCTTCATGTCTAACCTGAAAAGGGTATTTGAAAGCTTTAGTTCTTTGCTGGTAAACATCTAGAGAAATGTTAGCTTTTAGGCAAATGTACATTTTCTCGGCATTGTAGTCCTAGAACCATTTACCACCTCTGCAGAGCACATGGCTTGGGCGTCTTACTGGTCCCCAAATACAGGATTCCAGTAGAATCTTTCTGCAAGAGAGGGAAGAGAAAGGCCAACCCTGTGGGCACTCCTTTTTCAAACATGTGCTGAGGTAAGATTGCCTGAGGCAAAGTAGAGGGGTTTAAGGGAAAGTCTGTTTAACATGTTAGACAGGTCCATTCCTTTTGCTGTTTACAAGAGACAATCTGATTAGAAAGGGTTTTTTTCATGTTTCAGAAGGAAAGGTCTAACTTGATGAGGATCAGATGGCAGAGATGGCTCTTCTCCAGTGCTGGTGAGGACAGGTTATTTTAATTACAACACTGAGAGTGTTTTTATAAAGGAGCAACTTGCACTTTTCTTGGATGAAGAAGATCAATATTTGCAGTATTTTGAACTGAGCTAGGGCCAGTTTAGAGCAAGGTTAGTTGCAAGGATATGTGCAAGCATTTTCCTGAAAATGTGACATCTGAGAAAGTGAATGTGTTGTTTGGAAATAAATAGGAGCCAATGCTGGCTTCCTCCGCAGGCTCTTTCGAGGTGAGTTGAACTTTCTGTAATCAAGAAAGTATAGTAATATTGGTACAAGGATTGAAAGCTCTTGAAAATGAAGATGGAAGATAAGATTGTCATGGTTGATGTGGTAAATTCATGAGAAGTTCATAGAATTTTCTGCATGTTCTAAAGCCATTCCTATCCTTTGATAAGTCAGCTGTACACATATTTGGCTTGTTGCTTATGTCTGTCAGTTGCTAGTTAATGCTATTGACCTATCTTTGAATGGCATACTAAAAAAGAATTAACTTTTCACTTGTTCTTTTAAATATTAGGTCAGCATCAAAGCAGCAAGGAAGAATAGATCTTTTAGGATTTGAAGTAGTGCACAGAAATCTATATTGGCTTCAAATCTCCGATTTCTGCTCTCCCATAAACTCACTGATAATATATGTATTATTTCTTCCACCATTTTAAGCTCTTCAGTGGTTTGTCATCAGTCATTTGGAATTATTTCTGGGATACTTTGAATTGCTCTATGGTTGTGACTTCCTGAATGAGATATACAAGATCTTCATAGAATAGTTAGGGTTGGAAAGGACCTAAAGACCGTCTAGTTCCAAACCCCCTGCCACGGGCAGGGATACCTCACAGTAAACTATGGCACCCAAGGCTCTGTCCAACCCGGCATTGAACAATGTCAGTGATGGAGCATTCACAATTTCCCTGGGCAACCCATTCCAGTGCCTCACCACCCTCACGGTAAAGAATTTCTTCCTCATATCCAATCGAGACTTCCCCTGTTTAAGTTTGAACAAATTACTCCTTGTCCTCTCACTACAGTCCCTAATGAAGAGTCCTTCCGAGCTTCCTTATAGGCCCCCTTCAGATACCGGAAGGCTGCTATGAGATCTCCACGCAGCCTTCTCTTCTCCAGGCTGAACAGTCTCAACTGTCTCATCCTGTCTTCATACGGGAGGTGCTCCAGTCCCATGATCATCCTCATGGCCCTCCTCTGCACTTGTTGCAACAGTTGCATGACCTTTTTATGTTGAGGACACCAGAACTGCACACAATACTCCAAGTGAGGTCTCAGGAGAGCAAAGTAGAGGGGCAGGATCACCTCCCTCAACCTGCTGGTCACGCTCGTTTTATGCAGCCCAGGATACGGTTTTCTTTCTGGGCTGCAAGCACACACTGCTGCCTCATGTTTGTTTTTCCACTGACCAACACCCCCAAGTCCTTCTCTGCAGGGTTGCTCCTCTCTGTCCAACCTGTAGCTGTGCCTGGGATTGCTCCAACCCAGGTGTACTTATTCTTCCTTAGGAAGAATTTTAACTCTGTCAGATACCTTATTTTTCATTAAAATAAATTAAAATTAACACCAGGATACAATATGAACCCCATTTTTTTTTTTTTTTTGCTTACTGTAACTTTCCTGTCCTCCACATTTAAACAGTTCTGCATTATGAAATTGAGTCCATTTTTCCCTGAAAACATCAGCACTTCGTTTACTGTCTGATAATGCTGAGAAGTATGTTATAATGAAGATTCACAAAAAGAAAGTTCCTGCTTTCTAGTAATTCTCACAGAATTGCATAGTAGTTGAGATTTAAAGGGACCTTTGGAGGTCATTTCAGTAACTTTCAACCCAGTCAGTACATACAGAAGCAGAAGCATGTTCTGTGGGGTTAACATTTGTTGCAGAATATATCGGGTCATTCAGACTGGCTTTGTCTTGTACTGTTAAATACTTTCTATGACTCATAAGGTGGTGAATGGGAAATTGCAGTTTGTATGTATGTAAGAATATAAGACAGTGTTTAATTCAGTTTTCATGTAATTTAGTTTTCATTCATGGGAGCTGGTTTGCCTTGATTTAGGTCTTAACTGGTTTGTTTCTGTTGTCGGTACACTCATGTAAATAGAAAGCAAATAACCTGTATATTAAACACATACTGAAAACACTTTGAAGCAGACTGTCTTCAAACATAGTAACACACACAGGCAAGCAACTGGCTTGTTTAGGAGGAAAGATTTTTTCCTTTTGTGGCATCCATTTTCTTCTGCAGAACTTTGCTTTCTTTTTCATCCATGCAGTAGGCAATTAACTGCTGCTTGTTTCCTTCCCACCTTTATCACAAGAAGCAGTTGAATGTCTCATTTTCCAGCCCGAGTCTCAGACCAAAAGCTGCATCTTGTTTTCACGTATGAGGGACATTTTTTCTTGTTCCTACTGTAGCTTACACCCACAATCTGAAATAACCTCTTGGTTCTGTTCCTGCATACAGAACTAGAAATACAATAGATACTATTTCTTTAAGTTTATTAAACCTTTATGTTTCCAAACTCCATGGCCTTTCATGGGGCCATAGCACTGAGGACTAAAGAGAACATGTTGTTTTGAAAGGAAGACCCTGAAAACAAGGAGGCAGCAGTCTCACATAATTTCTTCCTTGTTCCCAGTTCATGCATTTATTACTGGAATTAGCTTACAAGAAAACCTCATTAAGCCTCTTCTCCTTACTAAAGAGAAAGCCTGTAGGGATGGGAAGCATGTTTTTCAATAGAAAACACTTAGTTTCAATAATGACTGTTAGCAACATCAGAACACACAATGACCTGAGTGGTATTTTAAATGAAACAACAAAACCAGCTTGGGACAGAGGTCAAGTAGAGGACATTCTCAGTCCAGACAACATGTTTTGAAAGCTGGAATGTTCCTGAGTTTTAAAGTTGGGGGTTTTTTTTAAGGAAATCAGAACTGCATGATAGGTTTCTCCTTTTTATCATCTGATCTTTCTATTGCTTTTACCAAGGAGCTGTATTTCATAACTTTTGAGTATCTCCTTGGTTATTCTTTCAGATGTGATAGAGAACATCTTCTTCCAGAAGAATTTAAAAGTCCTCATGGCCAACAGCAGATGCTGTGTATCATAGGAAATAGTGAAAAGTGGTTGTAAGAGAAGTAGAACAAACAGTTCCATTCACAGCTTTAGATTTTACAAGGAACATATCTGAGAAAACATATTAAGCACCAGTTTGATTATGACGACTTCAGCATGGAATCTGCATATCACACTCAATATGAATCAAAGTTGTTCTCCAGATAGCTTTTAAATAAATTTATGAAATGTTAAATAAATTTATAAAAAGAAAGACCACAGAAAACCTGATCATGGCTAAACAAAGATCTCAGATGCATTTCTTCTATAACAAAATAAAAGAAATATTGCACGACTTTTTGTCTAAAACATTCTGCTCTTGCTTTCTCTTCAGTTTTTGTTTTGTCATTTGGATTCAAGAGAACTTTGGAAGTAAAACACTGTGTTTTTTCCAAAAGGATCCTTTTTGTCATGACTGATACAGTTAATTGCCTGTTTATCACAAGGGTTCCACCTGTACCTCCAACTTCTTTTCTCTGCTTCATTGTTATTGTTGTTTGAGCATAATTTTATGATGAAAATATGAAAAAAGAGGACAATGGTGTTAAAAAAGCCAGGGAAACACTGGAATTAAAACCTCCTATTTTTAATCTGGGTTTCTCTGAGGTGGTTTATGAAGAAATTCAGCAAAAAAACTACATGAGAAAAGGCTCTATGAGACTGCAGTTATAACTACGTTATACCTAAAGCATTACCTCCATTGTGCCATTTTGTGGCCATGCTGGAAACCCAGCAAATGAAGCAAATAGTTCTCTCGAAGTGGCAGCTGAAAACTGGAATCTTTACATCTCAAATTTCTCACAGGTACAGGAACAGCATATTCAAATAGATTTGGAAAGGGAACTAAAACATCTTAACGTGTTCTGCTCACTGAATGACTGCAGAATTGTCAGGCAATACACAAAGCACTAGTATTCCTGTTTCTGTTCTTGACCAAATTGGCCAGTGTTATCTCCAGCTTTTAGAACTGAGCCTTAAAATAATCTAAATGTTACTTATGTTTTGGCTGCTAATCAACAGAAGTTTTGCTGTTATTTGAACAAAGCTGAGTTTTTTCTTAGGAAAATAGAAAATCTGTAGGAATACATAATTAGCCAGATCAAGTGTTATTTATCTTTTAGCAGGGTCTGTGAGGTGAATAGTTTAAAAGATATAGTATGAGCTACTGACTAGTACTTTGAGGCTTAATTTGTAATACTGGACCTTAAGATATGGATCACAACAAACTAGCCCCCTTTGGAACTGTTTTTTTGCATCTCATTTCCAAACAGCTGACTGATGCCATTTGCTATTCTTCATTAAATTCCTATAAAATGGCAGGAGCCCTCTGCAGCTGTACTTAAGGGCTTTGACATGCCACAGATAAGACAACCAATCTACTTTTTAACCTTAGTATTTCTGGTTAGTTTCAAGCAAAACATAACTACTCTTTACCTCTAAAACCACATGAAGAGTTCAGTATGGAAGTAGGTCCCTTAGGCTTCCTGTTTTACTCAGACCTATGCCTTCTACTCCACTGTCTGGCAACCTTAAAGAGAAGTCAAGATAAGTCAGGAAAGGAACTACATTTTGTTGTTTACAGATGAAAACTGGATTGGCAGTGCATGCTGCTTGCTTTAAATTTGAAAATTTTACAATGCCCCAGAATGAAAAAATAAAATCAAGCTATTTATCTGGTGTGACTAGAATTAGTTTTAATCTCATTAGTAAAGACATCAAAAAGGGAAAAGATCTTAATATATATTGTTGCAGCTCTCTAAGCTTCAATAATGCCTTAAAGATTTTGTATGGAAACATGATAACATGTACTAAACATATCTTTCTTGGGAATTATTAATAGCATGCTGTACACTGAGCAGAATCACAGACGTATATCTTATTTGTTACAATATGTAGATTAGTAAAAACTAAATTGTGGCACGTAATTTTATGCATAAATTCTTTTATAATAATGCATTTTGGCAAGTCTTGGTTTATTGTGAATTATTAGTGTTAGGTTTCAAATTTTCTCTGAAAATTTTTCTTTTTCTAGTTTGTTAGGTAAAAGATGCCACGTGCCTACTACAACTTGCAATCTGAAATCTTATTCAAACCGTTGTTACATTATTTTTGGGAAAACAGTACAACTTTCTTAGCTAATGTTACTTTGTGCAATTTATTCACTATGCATACATATATCTATATAAATTTGCTGCTATTATTAAGAAAGCAAGGCAAAAATAACAGAATTATTGTAGATGTACAGAAGATCATTATCCATGCAAGAACTTAGGTTTTGAGAGAGAAAATCTGTTGCATGTGCAGAAAGCGTTGAGACTGAAGAACTGCTATAATTTAAATGTAATAGCTGTGTTTCTATTTCTCCATCCTGCACCCTAATTTAGCTCACATAACGTAATTGTTTTCATCATTAAATCAATGTGACTGTCATGTATGGCATGGTTTGTATTTTAGATTGCTGTTGAGGAACTTCTTATGTGCCCACAGATGTTACACACACATATAGAATGCAGGGTGGGCCAATGACTGACGACTGGTCCTGATTACATTACGTGTTCCATTACTCTCCTGCCTTTCAGGAAATGCCCTATTTTTAAGGCACCATGGTAGTGCAGTGCAAGGTGCTCCAAGATACGGGCATTAGCCAGCAGTCACTGAATTCCAGGGGCCATAATTGCTGTAGTACTAGCAAAAGGGCACTATATAACTAATATTTCTGTTTACATAGGCCTTTGGGATTCTGTAGAAAGAAGGGACCCAAGAATTACAAAGATCGGGTTCTGGTTTTAGAGTCATTGTACCAGTGCAGCTGATCTCAGTTGAATTTGATGCAAATGAGATCAGACTCTGGCTGGTATTATTTACAAACCATAACCATATAATTTCATGGCAAGATTGCGAATTTTCTAGAAAATGTTGGTGATCTCACTGAAACCTACCAATTTTACTGACTTTTAGCTCGGTCTTACCTTCTGATAGTAGAAATAGGAAAATTGCCCTAGTTTTTCTCCATTTCTCTTCAGCATTTTTTTGAAAAATCATCTAACTGTCAGTGTAACTCAAGTTGAGGGAAGACAAAGATAAGGACAGGATATAATAGACACTGCACTTTCATTTAAAGAAAAAAAGAAAGTGAGATTGCTAGTCTTCAGTAGATAAACAACACTTGGAAGTCTGAGTACCAGATATTGCTCTATAGGAGAGCAAGGGCACAAATTCCAGCACAGTCACTTATTCCTTAATAGTTAGGTTCCCAAATAAAGATAGGACAATTTTTGTAGTATGTCTTACGAAGTCTTGTCATCATACACGTTTCTCTGTAACAGAGTAATCAAATCTCTTATCTTTGCTTTACACACTGCTGGGAGATGAAGGACAGGTCGACAGTGCTCCTTATGTTTGCCCTCTTTGCATCTCTAATGTAAGATGTGAGAGCACAGTCCTTCTGTCACATAATTGCACAATTCTTAGGCACCTACGATGGTGACTAAGCAGCAGGTATGCAAGTTAGGGATCCAAGACCTGGGCAATGAAAAGGATGAAGTATCTTTAAGGCACAAAAGGTTTAAGATTATAGCTTAGAAGAAGTTTTGGAGGAATTAGGAGGAAATTAAAATGTCATTTGAATCCCTTCTGTCTCTAGTAAGATGAACAAATGACCAGAGTGACAGAATGTAGAATCAGTTCTGTATCTCCTGGGTGATCAGCTGTGTAGTTTTGGATCTTTCTGTCTGATATTCAAGGACATCATAGCAGAGGTACAGAGCAAATGCGTACCACTTACCTAATAAATAAATAAATATAAACCCCTGAGAAAGGGCAAGAGGGTGCTGGCATGACTAAGTATCAACATAAGAGAAAAAGCATTATTAAAAGCAAAAAGTTATCCTTCAGAAAGCTCAAACAGAGCTGGAAGATTTTTGCTAATTAAATGTAAAACAGAATAGAACAGGTAAGAAAGTTAGAAGAACAACTAACAAAAGGTAGAAACTAAAATCCGAGTCCAGTGTAAAAATCTTTTTTAAAGGCACTGGGAGGAGGTAAGCCTTCTAGATGGTATGCTGGGTCAATAGATGCCACTATTTGAAAAGAACACTCAGGGAACATAAGCATCTGTCAGAAAAACTAAATGAGGTTTTTGCACAATGCACATGAGCTTCAAGAGGTTTTTATGCTGGAATCCTTTTGAGGGAGAATTCATCAGTATTTCACTCAAAGTGAAGTGTTACTGGAAGAAATTGTGAAAGAAATAGGAACTGAACAGGTTGCCAGCAGCAGCCAATATTTAATGAGAACTTATGAAAGTTCAGTTCAAGGATGAAACCTCTGAACTAGTTAACTGGAGTATGTGGCCATGTGTTTAAAATTCCCTTACACTTCAGGACTCTAAAGTCTCACATGCAATCCCAGTTTTTAGTGAGGGCTGTATGTGACACCTACATATGAAGGAGTATTTGTATGGGAGAGCGAGGGAAATAAAATTTCTAATCCTGGTATCTGTTAAAGGCGAATTAGTAGAAAACTGTAATAAGGAATGATTCCTGGATAAATGTGTGGAGAGGAGTAATTTTGTGTAAGCTTTAGGAATCTTGAGCTGCAGGGAGCAAGATTTGCTCAGTCTGGTCTACACATACCTTGAAGAGGTGTTCTTTGAGCTTCCTTGCCACAGGATCCTAAAGAAACTGCCTTCAAATAAAAACAATGTTCTGTTCTGTGATAAGGAGACAAGAAAGAGGTCAGATAAGAATAATTAGTAGAAGTTTCGTAAGTGACTGTATCTCCATGTTGAAAAAACACCCATCATTCTAGTAGAATTAGCAAAAATTCAGTAAGGAAATGTGGCAAAGTCAATAAGAAATACGACATGGCTTACATTTCAGGAATTATTCATTACACCAAAGATCCTGCAGCCCACAACAGGAGGCATTGACATGAGATACAATAAAGGTGTGTTAGATGAAGGTCGTTTGGAGAAGATGCAAAATAATTGATTGCTAGGATCTTTTCATGTACAGGAATTTAAGTCCTCAAATTAAGTTAATAGAAGCCAGGTTTGAGAGATATTATGATGATGATGCTTCTTATACACCTTATTGGTGACCTGAGAAGCCCCTTACTTCAGGCCATTGTGAGTGCCTGAAGCCTCAGGGCAGATACATTACCATGGGAGAGAAATCCTCTGGAATTGTTAAATAAGTTTTGCCCAAGGGTCCCTGAGCTACAAACTGTTGGAGTCCGGGTGAATGCATTTTTGAAAGCACTAGCTGCTTAAACTTTTATATTCACTTTCAGGGATTTTCTTGGTTTCCTGTTCAAGGCAGTGTATTGGTTTCCTGTTCAAGGCAGTGTATTGGACTTGACAACCTGACCCAATATAGCTACGTTTAGTCTTTCTTGCTACAGTTTACAGGCAGCTGCTGCCAATTGCAACTCCTCCAGGAACCACTTACCCTACCCTGCCCAGGTGTAGTACTTGACTTGACCTCAGATTCATCATTCAGACTGTTTTATTATCTAATGTGAAAAGGAATAAGCAGAAGTCTAGCGGTGTGCCCTGTGCGGTCCTCTCTGTAGAAGTCTTAGTTCAGTGACCACAGAGAAAGTTTGTTCATCACCATTATCTCTTGCTTCTGTGTAATGCATCATCTGATTAGTTAATAACTCTGTTCACATGCTTAGCATGCATGGCCATTAGTGTCACTCATCCAGCCTGTGCTAATGTTGCATTCAGGTCTTTTCTGGTCTCTGTACTTGTTGAGCAATACTACATCTGCAACCGATACAAGTCTGATCAAATGTGTCCTGCTGGGATTAACTAAGGCACTGCAGCCTGATTGACTCATTAACTCAAAATGCACTATCAATCAGCTTTGAGCAGCTGTCCATTGTGGGAATGTACCTGGATGAACATGGACATGTGAGCAATCCAGACAGTTATCAGGACAGCTACTTGACAGTTGTGGAGTAGTGAACCAAATGCTTTGCGGCCTTGCCTGGAGGTTACTAAAGGACGCGTTAAGTGCAGAAGGTCTGAGCAAGTTGGCACAGAAAGTTGCTGAGGAAGTTGTACAAGAAGGGACTGATAACTGTAACCTTGAGACATAGCTGCAAACTTGAAGCAAGCTTGGAACTTAAGTCATAATGGTTAACCAGTCATTAAATTGTTACTGACATGTAGCTAAGGGGTATTAACCAATCAGATACTACTGAATATTCGAGCTTCCTGAAAATTGTCTATATAAAGTGTACTTATGCTGCAATAAATTGTCAACACTCTGATTACATTAATCATTGCATGTTGCCCAAGCTCCTGCCACAGTCCATATAGACATTTATCCTCTCTTTAGATACTGTATAGGCTTTTCAAGCTACCTGTCAGTTATCACCAAATTGTATCATGTCTGAGCTAGTCAAATTGCTGGTTTTTTCATTCATGCAAAAGTGGTATGCTGCTTTGAATGCCAGCTTTCACCTTATAGCATTGCTCTTTGTCTGAACATTGGTAAATGGACAGATGACATTAAACAAGCCTAAAGTGTTTATTATCAATTACCCATCAGATAAAAATGTGCCACTGAGCAGGAAAACATGGGGTAAATTTTCACATATTAGAGATACTATTAGAGAGAAAGAGGAAAGAGGCTGTGCCATATAATTCTGTTCTGTGTCATCTCAGGTTTATTTTGAGGCTGGGATATTTCACCATTCATTATTTTCATCTGTATTTCTGGTACTTTCGTAAGAACCTAGACATCGACCTTGTCTCAAACATCACCTACATTCCATAGTGTGGCTCAGAGATGGGAAACTAAGCTTGTCTTGGGCACCATTTGCATTATGAGAGGCCTTGAGTGTAAACAAAGCAAATGACAAAGATGCTGACTATAGATACTGCATACTTAGGATTGTTTGGACGCCTTTGTTTGGAGTTGATAACCTCCATAGGAATGTGAAAAGATAACTCAAGGATGAGCTGACTCAGAGGATGGGGTCCAAATGTCCCTCAACATGAGGGACAATGACCACCTGGAGGACCCTTGAGCGAATCCCAGCTTCAGAACTGTGCAAAACCCCACTAAACTATGCCCATCATTATCACAGTAATGCCTCTGTATGTTTCATATGCAAATTTTGGATAACACCCTGAAAGGATATGAACATCAAAGTGCAGGACTCAGGTCAGAGGGAGAGCTCTCACCACCAACAATACCCTGGGGGAAGAGGACCAACAGGACGTTGCTGGACCCATGGGTGGCAATACTTCTCTTGTCTATCTCTTTCTCTCTCTTTCCTTCTCTCTCTCTTCTCTCCTATCCTCTCCTCTCTTTTCCAGTGAATATTGGCTAGATCTCAGTAAAAACACATGGCATGGGACTTGCTGATCCAGTTAATCACTGTTGAGATATTATTAACCACATGCTTTCTATTTTGTATTAATAAATCACCAAACTGGTTGGTTGGTGCAATTCAGCATAAGGATATTGTATCCTGAACTTGACTGTTGGTCCCAAGGGGAGGGAGGTTGTCCTAAATGATTCCTTTCAGGTTGCTGCAACCTCCTTGGTCATGCTTTCATACAGTGGAGCTAATAACTGCTGTGGTTCTTAAAGGAGTGTGAAAACAAAATTCAGCTGTAGTTTTTCTCAATTTTTATTGTGTGCTATTGAATTTAAAACCATTCAGAGAAGTCCTTTTTCCAAAAAGCAAATTATGCTTTTGCACTTGAATTGTCATAATACCGTAGAGGTTGGCAGCTCCATGAGGGTGTGAAGGCACCCTAGAAAGGCAGGGCAGGGGTCTTGCATTCAGGTATCATCACAGCAGCCAGCCAGGAATCTGGGCTGAGGCTGGGCCAGGGACATTGTCCACTGGTAAGGGTCACATTCAGTGTTGCACACAGCCAGGCAGGATCACAGACTGGTGGCTCTGGGCTGGGTGAAATGGGTTCCTGGGCTATGATCAGGGGTGGGGAGGCCCTGCAGGATGCTGGGCTGGGGTGTAAGGTATACAGGTGCCCTCAGAACCATGACATGAATAGGATACCAGTCAGAAAAACAAATTCTCGTAACACTGAATATAACTATTTTGAAATGTAATGACTTTGGGAGGATATTCATACTGAGGCGTTCATCCTTCCCACAGCTCAAATGTATTGTAGATTTGGACAAAATATTCTGCCAATATTATTTGCAGAAATTACTTGAAATGCTGTAAGACTTTTTTTGCCTAGCTCTTTCTGCTAGGAACACTTTTTCTAGGCATTAGTGCTACTATTAATGGTATTATAACCCCTAAGCAATTGCATAAATATAATATAAAGTCATCCATGTAATAAGAGCTCCTGGCTGTGTTCCTTTATCTTCTGAGTATGTGTTTTAACCGTGAGGTTATTACATGTGGGTGGCTGTATACCCTGATGAAGCTGATATGCACCAAAATGTGGAAGATAATTGAGCTGCTGTTTAAAAAATTCATCAAGGACATGGTACATCTGGGTTACATATCATGTGCCAGGAAGGGTTTAATTCTTTACACAACAGTGTCAACAGGAGTGATTGCCTAATGAAACAGCGTCTTGGCAAAGCAAACAAGTGTAAATGATGAATGTCATCAGCATTTCACACCGACTCTAGCCTAGAGGGCAGCGGTCTACAGGGTTCACCGTCGCTCAGACTTTTCCATAGCCTCATTATACACATCCTGTCTGGAGACACTGGCCATGATCACTATGCAGCCAATTCAGTGACCTCACTGAACAGGCTCAATGGTGCAACACAAAAAATGAATTAAAAATGAAAAATAAACTTAGGAATGCAGGTGATATGATCAAGCATAAGGATTTGCTTTGTGATCACTGTCGTAAGGTCATTCTTCTTAAAAACCTGACTGTAGTTGCTATGGATCAGGGAGGCTGTATCAGTTATAAATAATTGTATGTGAGTGCAGGTGTCCATGTCAAATGGAAGATCATGATTAACAAAGGTATTCTCTAAACATTTTGAGAGTATCTCTTTGAGGTGGATTGGATGCCGCAATGACTATGTTAACAATCCATGTGAGATGTAGCATTGCTTACATTCTTTACTTCAGTCTTTAGTAGCAAGGCCAATTTTTCTCCAGGTATAGAGCCCTCTTAGCTGGAAGACAGGGATGGGGACCAGAAGGAAGACCCCTTAGTCCAAGGGAAAATGGCTAGTGACTTAATACACACAAGTCTGTGGGACTGGATCTACCCAAGCGTACCAAGGAAGCTGGCAGAAGTGCCCACTGAGCCACTTTCCATCATTTGTCTGCAGTACTGGGCAACTGGGCAGGTCCCAGCTGACTGGACATTAGCAAAATTGACACCAATCTACAAGGGCTAAAAGCAGGATCAGGGGAACTACAGGCCTGTCAGTGTGAGCTCAGTGTTGGGAAAGGTTATGGAGCTGATCGTCTTAAGCACAATCACATGGCATGTGCAGGACAGTCATGGGTTTATGAAAGGCAGGACATGCTTGACTAACTTAGTTTCCTTCTGTGACAAAGTGACCACTTGGTGGATGACAGAAAGGCCGCAGATGTTGTCTAACTAGGCTTTAGTAAAGCCTTTGACACACTGTCTTTTCTCCCATGTAAGAAGTGATGGGGAAGTGGAAACAGCCTCAAGCTGCACTAGGGGAGGTTTAGATTGGGTATTAGGAAAAATTTCTTCGTGGAAAGGGTTGTAGAGCGTTGGAACAGACTGCCCTGGGAAGTGGTAGGTTCACCATACCTAGAGGTATTTAAAGGACATGCAGATTTCGCACTCAGAGACATGGTTTACTGGTGGATTTGGCAGTGCTATGTCAACATTTGGACTCAATAATCTTAGAAGTCTATTCCAACCTAAAGAGATGTGTGATTCTGTGTGATGGGGCATATCCACAACCTATAGAAAGAATTGAAATACGTGTAATTGTTTTCAGGATGTTTTTTGAATAAGAGCTTAATAAAGTGTTGCCATTATACAACAGTTTAATGTGGAAGCTATTATAAATTTTCTTTTTGGCAGTGTTTTGTCTTCTTGTGGGCAGATGAAGAAAGATTGAATCACAGAGAAGCAACTCTTGCCTTAGCCACCAGTGGTCAGTGGTGCACGTAGTCAGTGGGCAGTGGAAGCACCAAGTAAGTAGGCCGTGTATGATACTGGTTTAGTTGCATTCAGCTAATGATGTCTGCTGAAATATTCAGACAGTCTGGCTGTGCCAAGATTTAAGGTAACTTGTAGGTCAGAGAGTGACTGAATTCAGATACTAAGGAATGATTAATCTGCAGCTTTTGTAATGAGAAAGCCAGGTTTTGGTCAGTTATCTGTTTCCTAGATTTTTTTTGCCAGTTTGTCTGTCCACATCAGAGATGGCTGTTATGTTTCAATGTACTGCCCAGGTTAGGTTTCAGTTTTGTTGTTGCTGTTCATGGCAGCTGTTTTTATATAATCAGATGGCATTTAAAATCAGACATGCGTAATGCATCCTCCATAGATCTTCCTGTGCTCCTCCATGTTTCTCTGGTGGTAGATTCTGAAAAATGAGACACTGCTGTATTATGCAGCACATACAGCAGTGATGTCATTGCCCATTTGTGTCATTTTAAAGCTCTTCCCTTGCTTTGGAAAGTCAGTCCCCAGATTTCTGGAAGTTTTTCCTGCACGGTAATCAGACTGAAGGTCTGGACTGGGAAATGAAAGATGCAACTTACTTCAAGATCTTCTGGATAGCTAATGACACACATTGCAGAGCTGTATTTTGCATCATTTAATGTTTTATGCACTTGTGATATTAAAGAGTTCTAAGTAGTTAAAAAGTATCTGAAGATATTATTTCCTCAAATATTTTGTCAGCTGCTTGGTAGGGCACTGTAGGGCACTGTAGAGCACTGTAGAGCACTGCTAGAGGACACCTCATTTTCCCTTGGAGAGGAGGCACCACCTCCTGCATATAGAATCATAGAATAGTTAGGGTTGGAAAGGACTTTAATATCATCTAGTTCCAACCCCCCTGCCATGGGCAGGGACACCTTCCACTATGAGTTTTAATTTGAACATGGCCAGCCTGCTTTTTTCTAGCTTTTGTTTGGTTTTGTGGTGAGCTTTTCCTGTTGAACAGACCCTATCCTAGAAGGAGTCATACCTGAACTGAAAATCTGTGAGAAGAGGCCAAAAGTGAAGACCTTCAAACCAGTTGGGGGCTAGAAACTGGCAGAAGTGAAGCTCCCTTGTCATTCAGCAAACAAACCTACTGCCGTGCTCTCTTGTATATAACCCTCATGATCCTAGATTGCTCTTGCTGTATTATTGGTGAACATTTCTGCCAAAGTATTGTCCAGGGAAGTGCTCATTAGATAACAACAATGTCCAGCTTATTTGGCTACAATATAAAAAAAAAACAAAAACCAAACACTAAAAGAATAATTATTTGTTTCTGAATAATTAAGTATAGGAGCTGTTTATAAAGCACGAGGCTGGGATGCTACTGTTAACCTGAGCATGCGAGTGGTGTTCAAAAAAAATCATATGGGAATCAAAAAATCATATATGAATTTAATTCTGCTGCACTCATGATTGTTCTGCTGTGGTGCATCTGATACTTGAGCAACTTTGCATGGAGTATAAATTATTGCGGTCTTGGGGCTTCCCTTAAATTAGAGCAGTGATATAATTTAGAGTGCCAAGCATAGAGATGTAAATTCACTTTGCAATTTTCCCTTGTTCACAGGATGAAGCTCAGCTTGGTCAGAGAGGAAAATCATGCTCAGGCAGCCAGGAGGACTATTTGGGAACTGGCAGTCTTTGCAGCTAGAGCCATTCGGAAAGTTTCTATGACTGCTACTTAAGGATCTTTCTTCTAGAAGGACAAATATGTGAGAGCTTATTCATGGAAGATAATAAAATGCTGAGCAACTAGTACTTTTCGAGTGCAGAAGTCTTGAGCAGGATCTGTAAACTGGCTGCGGTGTATTTTAGATAACCGCCAAGTTACTGAGTTTTTCCCTCTGCAGACTCCTTAGTGTCTTGAGGAATTACTGGCTGACCATCACATATCATACCTCAATTAACTCTGAACAGCTGAAGGATTTGAAGTATCCTTGAACTTCATGAGCACCTCTGATACACTAAGTCATCCACAGCCAGCCATGTTAAAAATAGGTCTTGGAGAAGCCCTTTCAGAAGTGATTTACTAGATTACAGATGCAGTTTTCTGCCCTCACCCAATCAGATTCTCCCATGCCTGGTAGCTGGCATACTGTTGGTGCTCATGGGCACCGAATGTCTTACTCACAATTAACAAATCACTTCACTGATTTCTTTTTCCGATTTCCTTTTATTAATTCCCTCATCTTTCCCTTATCTTTCCCCCATCTTTCCCCCACACACGCTTAGAACGTTCATACGTCTTACTGTTCATATTTCCAACAAGAGTTCCAGAGTTCTTTATGTCAGCAAACTGAGAAACCCAGCCTCTGGACACAATTCCTGGCACATCATCTAGAATGATTTTTTGATTTTTCTGGGAAATGTAGTCTTCTGGATGACTGGGCAGAATTTTAAAGATTCTCCTGGATTCAGGAGCTGACACATCCCTCGTTATACCCTGCAGTTATATCCCTCGTTAGTTTGTTAACTTTAATCTGGCTGTACTCAAATGTCTTTGTTAAGATTCCAGAGAATTTTATTGACAATTTAATTCTTGTTTTCTTTTTTTGCCAGAAATTTAATGCTGCCTCAATATGTTCTAGAGAGTGATAGAAGGCTCTTATTAGCTGAAATTTTGCACAACAGTTAATATTGATTTTCACTGATCTCAAAACCAATATTCTTTTTATCATTAACTGAATGCTATTTTTACTGGTGATTCACTGCAAACAAAGATTGTCTGTATTTGCTATTGTAGTTAATTCTAGACCCACTGTCAGCATTTTGACAGACTGTGTTGTCTGCTTTAGTTTGTTTAATGTATCTCTTAGATGAAGCAAATAAACTTTTGCTCTATTTTTCCAACTCATCAGTGTTCAATTCATTATAATATATATTAATCAATAATGAATGTATTTGCATTTTGTCTTTTAATATAGGGAATTCTGGTTATAAAAACATAGAATTCATTTTCATTCTACTGTCTGCATATAAACAGAAAAAACTTAATTTACTGTCTGTCACACTGTTAGCAAGTGAGTTTAGATCTGATTGAGTGCTCTAGTTGCCACTGTTTCATACAATGCATAGGGAGCTTAGTATTCAGAGAGAGATACTCTGGGCATCAGTAAATGATTTAATTGACAATTACATCTACAACTAAGGGAATGTTCTACCTGAAAAACAACATAAGGAGACCATGAAGAAAGTAAGTTTTAGGAAGCAAGGAAAAATAGTGTGAAAATACGATTAGGTAGAGAAGAAAGCACTGAACCGTCAAGTGTGGTTTTTAACCATTAATGTTTACAAATAACATTGTAGTCTGGAACCAATATTTGATTCATCCAGGCTGATACATGGCCTAAGTACCTTCTGCCTGCTCTCTCTCTGAACAATCGCACTTTCACCCCCTTTTCTGGCTGCTGAAGAGCATTTGGTAGCACATGGGGATGTCAGCAGTCCCTTATGTATCAAACTTAGGTGGCATCTTCTATTCCCATGGAAATGTCAGTGTAATGGACATGCTTTGCTATGATATACATGAAAAGAAATTGTGTCCTATTGATCACGCCAGTGGTGTACTAAAAACTGGTATCACAAATCAGCTCCATCCAGATAAAAGGTGTGTGAGAGCTGCTAATGAAACATATTTGTAATCTAACACAGATTATTCCAAGATTATTTTAAGAGAATTCATGGGAAAATTTCAATAAGCCATCCTTTAGCTCCATATTTAATTAGAATTCAAGGATCATCTACCCTGCTCACTGAATGTAACACTGTCATGCAGCTGTATCTTTCTGATAAAAGCCTTTACACACAGCAAGAAATCAAAAAGTGGTATTTATGGGTATAATAAAGGCTGACAAATGGGCAGGTGCAGCTACAAAAGGCACAACATGTATCTGAGCAAAGGTGTTATTTGTCTACTGTGCATGCCCAGTGTTTATATCTTCAGAAACACTGAAGACTTTAAAATATGCTATTTTTACTGGCACTGGCTATGGAGCATACACTGGTGTGTGATTGTTGGGGATCACTCACAACTGGAGTTTCTTTTCACACCTCACTGGCTGCAGTGCAGGGCCTGTCAGGGTAGGTCTCCCATATTTTCATGAGAGATCATTGTCCCTCTTTCTCATGGAGTGAGAGATGCTCAGTGACAGACTGAACAGTTTGGTAACTTTGTGGTACATCATGTGTCTTGCATCTGTCTCTGCTGGGGTTTCTAGACAAGGCCTTTTTAAAAGAAAAGTGCTATTCATCTTTTCAAAAAAATTAAGCAAGCCCTTGCCATCTCATGCTGTACTCTCTAACCAATCATGGAAATGACAAAGACAACTCAGACACATCATTCCTGGCTGAAATGCTATCTATGATGCAGACTTTGGTAACAAGACTCAGTTATAAGAGTATGAAGAGTTAACAACATTTGACTGGGCACTTCTTTTTTTCTTTTTCTTTTTTTTTTTTTTTTCAATGTAGCTGATTGTCCAGTCAAAAAATATTACTGTAAGAAGTAGATTTCACAAAAATACAGTGAGTGGAATATTCACAGATACTGTTTTTCAAGGAAAGCATTAGCAAACAATGAAAGAACAGAAGTGCTGATTATGAAATGATGTAGAATATGAGAGACTAAAAGTCACCAATATAAGGTTCGTTCTCCTAGAAGCAGAGAAAAATAAATTCTAAAGAACTCAGTTTGTGTATTTGTGAACAACCCAACCACAGGCTCATAAAAGTCAGTGAGACTGAACAGTCAGAACTCTGACCTTTCAAAATCAGAACACTGCCTTTTTATGAGATACATAAGAAGAGTAGACTCAAGGTATTAAGAGGTAGCTTCTAGCAGAAATCGAAGCCTTGACTGTGCTGAACTCATGATGTACCACAAAGTTACCAAACTGTTCTTAAAATAATTGTCTATAATGTGCAACAACTTATTTATAGGGCCTAAATAAATTATTATTTTAACAGTCACAATAACATAATTTGAAAAGAGTGGTAAAATTGGAAAACCATCTGCTAAAAAAATTTGAGAGCACCAAAAAATCAAATTATTTGGTCAGTGTTACCTAGGCAGCAGAATATATCCTGTAGGCTTTCTGTTAAATATATAGTTAAACTTAACCTTTCCACTTGACAATGAAGATAAGAATTGAAGCTTGGCTTTTGTATTTTCTTTCCAAGTACTCTCAGTAAAACACTGGAGGAGCAGGAATTATAACTAGAATATCTTTATTTTCAAAAGCAGATTTTTAAAAATGTTTGTGGCTTTGTAGTAAGTGGTTTTTGGGTATTATCTCCCCTTCACCCCCTCATTGCTTCGTAGAAATATATTACAAACATAAGAAGAGATCTTCACAGTTAATCCATGAATTGGAGCTATCTATTAGTAGTCATAGAATCATAGAATCATTGAATAGTTAGGGTTGGAAAGGACCTTAAGATCATCTAGTTCCAGTCCCCCTGCTATGGGCAGGGGCACCTCACACTAAACCATGTCACTCAAGGCTATGTCCTACCTGGCCTTGAACACCTAGCAATGGAGCATTCACAACTTCCCTGGGCAACCCATTCCAGTGTTTCACCACCCTCACAGTAAAACAGAGTTTCTAGAGATGCTTAGTCAGAACTTTCAGAAAACCTTGACTAAGTAAGTGATCAGTTATAATTAAACCAGGTGTATTTCTTTGATGTTGAAAATAATACTTCAATATTTCCGAAAGGCAGACTACAGGAAAGAGAGTATGTATGTCTTATACTGTGACTAACCTACTCAGATCCTTTAAACTCTCAGGATGTTCAGAAAACCTTTTTTTTTTTGTTTGAGTCATTTTGCATGTACGTATTAGGCATGGGTTAGTCCTTTGATGAATTGTTATTAACATTAGAACTCTTTGGAATGAATCGGAAATTTCCATGCATTATGTCATCTTTTACAGTTCTCACTGAGCAGAGAAGAATCATTTGCAAAGTGTCTTTGAATAATACTAAGTTAAAAATAAACACAGAAATAAAGTATATTTTTTAAAGTTAATCAAAAGGTGAAAAATTACTAGAATTCTCCATACAGAAAAAATTAATTTGAAGAGTACCTGGATTTTTTTGGGGTGAGTTATGAGCAGTTCACATAAAATGAGCACATAATAAAATGAAATACACTCCAAAACAGTAAAAGCTGATAGCTATGCAGGTGATCCAACCTAAGTAACCTGAGGTGAGTAACCGAATTTCAATCTATTAGTATCTGTAAATGGTGAAACTGTTCCACAGATAAAGCTGTTTGGGGTGCACATGTACAGTCTGGCATATTACTAACACTATATAGGGCTCCATTGTATCTTTGATGTTTAGAGATTAAGAGCAGTTATATTTGTCTTCTGATAAGTACTGAGGGGTGTAACTTTGTGCAGTTGCCAATGTGTGTGTCAAAGGTTTAAAGAAACTGAGACACTGAACTTTGCTCATGGCTACTGCAGTTTCCCAGACTTGGAGTTGCAGTTTGGCAAGAGAATAACCGAGACACTGGCAGTTTTACAGAATTCAAACGGAATTCATGTGTACGCACATGGCAGTAAAGAATAACTCCAGAAATAATAATTTCCCTGTCTGATAAAAAGAGTTTTCTGTTAGATTTGATGCTTTGGAATTATATTTACTGCACTTACATTGCCAAAAAAATTGTCACGGACCAAAACTGAGCACTGAATCACTAATGATCCCTATTACTTAGTCACTAGAAAACAACAGTTATGGCTGTGCCAACCAGTGTTTGACTTATCTGTCCACTAAATTATGGCATCTAGTCAAGGCACAAGGTGTAGCATGCACCAAGTTCATGCTCAGTAGGCAGTATGAAATAGATACACTGCCCTCCAACACTGTCCCTGCATCTTCAGATACTCATGCCTTCCAGGCCATACTCTTAGACATTCAGCAAGTACACTCACTTTCCAGCTGTTATGAAAACACCACTCTGAAAAGCTGCAGAACAACCCTCATTCTTTCAGGCACTCTGAACTGAAAATAATAGCAATAATACCTCAGGATACCACATATGGCTTCAAAGAACCATATGAACTGGCATGTGCCTCCTATGGCAGGGTCAGGATATAGTTCTTTTTTTGGTCATATCCTGATCATATGTGCTCAGATTTCTTTGAGTTTTGCAGTTGGTAACTTCTCTGACGCTTGCATTTGTGCAACAGAGTGCTGAGGGGTCACTTCTGCAATATGTGGTTCTACTGCTGTGCTAGAGTCACTACAGTTGACTAAGAAGGATTCCCTTACCTAGGCCCCAGCGGAGCATTGTAATAGTCCAGAGCATTTAATGCACAGAAGTAAACAAATAAAAATAGTGGAGTATTAACAATATTCACACTGGCTGCTTTAAGTATAGTATCTGACTTCAATGCAACTTGTGGCACCTGACTTTAGGAACCTACTTTTACTACATCTTGCCAGAGAAGCGATGAACTTCTATAATGTGATCTGGATAGTCTATGTTAAAAACCTGAATTTGAGCAGATTTGGCTTAAAGAACATATTTGCAAGCATGTTTGCTAAGACTGGAATGAAATTCTTCACCTAGAAGTCAAAAATGGTAAGACATTAACTGGAAAAAGCCTATATACTTCTCATTTTCTTAATAGTCATAGATTTGGAAAGAGAATTCAGTGGGATGTGTCTGTGCTTGTCAGTTGTAGTCTGTCAATTATTATTTGGAATTTAATTCTTCTGTCAACCTAAGTGTCTCTCACTTTGTAAGGCTTGCCCTGCACTGCTTATGGCACATGTTCTCATATTGCCATATAGGTCCCTGAATCTAAAGGCACATTTGATGATGATGATTCCAAGAATCCAGATGGTGGAGAATGGAATACCTATGGAGAATGGTTCTTTATTGTATCTGCTAGACAACTGGAAGTTATATAAGGCATCTTTTCCAGGAGTTCACTGTAACATTCCTCTTTCCATGTAGGCTTGGCCTTCTGGCTCCTTGCTCTCCATACAACATCGTGTGTTGAGTGTGCATGTGACTACTGTTTTGCAACTTCTTCTCTACAAGTAAAAATTGACAAAATTGTTTGCATTCTTATAGAAAACACTTTCCAAAAAAGATTAAATTGAGAAAGAGGGAAAACAAATTATGAAGTAAAAAATTATGAAGTTTGCACTGTAAGAAATTTTAAGGCTAGCACGAAGCCCAGTACAAACCGATAAAGATATTTGGTTGATTCTTTTTAGACATGTTTAGTACTACGTGTAATTTCCCCTGGTAAGATTTTAATTAAAGATTCTTTACATATGGGCATAGTCTAGCAACTGAAGAGCCACTGTGAAGGATGAAATAAAGTATCTGGAAAGAAACAAAAATTCTGTAGACATTTTCTTACCATAGTACTTATAAAGTGTGCAGTATCAGCAATCTGGGTTCATAAAGCAGAAGAATATGCATGTTTCCAGGTGCAATATGTTTTAGAAATCAAGGAATGTAGTTAGCACGACCTTCTAAATTATAAGCCCCATTTTCAAGAAGGGGAAAATGAGTGAGCTGGGGAACTACAGAGCAGTCAGCCTCACCTCTGTGCCTGGCAAAATCTTGGAGCAGATTCTCCTGGAAAGCATGCTGAGGCACATGAAAAACAACAAGATGCTTGGTGACAGCCAGCATGGCTTCACTAAAGGGAAATCCTGCCCGACCAATCTGGTGGCCTTCAGTGATGGGGCTATGGAACTGATGAACAGGGATAGAGCAGTTGATGTCGTCTACCTGGACTTGTGAAAAGAGTTTAACACTTCTCATATGACATCCTTGTCTCTAAATTGGAGAGACATCAATTCGATAGGAGGACCACTCAGTGGATGAAGAACTGGCTGGATGGCCTCATGCATTGATGGCTCAATGTCCAGCTGGAGACCAGTTGTGAGTGGCATCCCCCAGGGATGGGCGTTGGGGCCAGTCTTGTTTAACGTCATTACTGGTGACATGGACAGTGGGATTGAGTGTGCCCTCAGCAAGTTTGCCGATGACACCAAGATGGGTGGTTCGGTCGATACGCTGGAGGGAAGGAATGCCATCCAGAGGGACCTTGACATGCTTGTGAGGTGGGCTGAT
>JANRGW010048203.1:25017-37851 GCA_024733675.1 Psilopsiagon aymara
GAGCACCTCCTGTATGAAGATAGGATGAGAAAGTTGGGGCTGTTCAGCCTGGAGAAGAGAAGGCTGCGTGGAGACCTGATAGCAGCCTTCCAATATCTGAAGGGGGGCTACAGGGATGCTGGGGAGGGACTCTTCATAAGGGACTGTAGTGATAGGACAAGAAGTAACAGGTTTAAACTTAAAGAAGGGAGGTTTAGATTGGATATGAGGAGGAAGTTCTTTACTGCAAGGGTGGTGAGGCACTGGAATGTGTTGCCCAGGGAAGTTGTGAATGCTCCTTCACTGACATTGTTCAACACGGGGTTAGGCATAGCTTTGGGTGATATGATTTAGTGTGAGGTTTTCCTGCCCATGGCAGGGGGGTCGGAACTAGATGATCTTAAGGTCCTTTCCAACCCTAACTATCCTATGATTCTATGATTCAATGTGATTGTTAAGATTTTCAGAAGTGCCAAAGGGCCAGATTTTTAGGGATATTTAATTTCTAAAGTTATAAAGATTTTAGAACTATTTGCTTGGCAACTCAGGGAACCGTAGGGAGGAGCCTTACACTGGTTGGGCTTACACATCCAAGACACTGCTGAAACCAATCTTAGGTGATGTAAATCCTTTGCAGAAATGTAGGTTACAGTTTGTCTATTCCCATGAAAAATGACTGAAGATCATAAACAAAAGGTGAAGCTGAAGAGCAAGCTAGAAAATGAGTGAAGTATCTCCAGTGATGACACAGAGATCAGAAGGAAAGGCCCGTCTAAATATCCATTTTCATTTATCTTTTGAGTGTGGGAGTGCACTGAGTCACTGAGCTAGAAGGGAAGTGGTAATACATCACATAGGCATGTAATTCCTTTATTGAATCTGGTTTTGTGTTCAGGCAATTAGCACCACCCTGTTAAAACCTGCAGCACTTCCTAAGGTACGTACTTTCTTATTGATGAAAAGCATTTATTGCAGTTCACTTGATAGTGTTTTAGAAGTTTCCTGCTATGTTATGTACTCACTGATGTTTTTGCTAGTGAAGTATTGAAGAACACAGTGGTTTTATTTTGCTTTTTAAAGGCTCCCAGCAGACTGTAAAGTGCAAACTATCTTATATGGCTACAAGAATATTGTTCCCAAGGGAGTATCATTGCAAGGTTGCTATGAGTCAAAACCTGCTGCATTTTAATTGTAATTTTACTAGTTATTTGATCTGTTAAAACTCTTTGGAATTTAGTTCTTCAAATAGCCATGCTGAAAACTGGTTTGTTTCTTTGAAGATTGCAATGCCAGCTATAGTAATCTCTTCATGCAGAAGAGTCTTAATTTCTAAGTGTTAGATGAATTTTAAATGAGCAACAACTATGCAACCTTCAGAACAACTTCAGTGAGCATCATGTAGCCACCCAAATTTTTCAAGTCCAACTGTATAAATCCAGGTTAACAGGACTAGTTGCAGAAGTTGCATAAGACCAGTCTGGGCTGGTATGAAAGTATGGCTAACGAACAGCTGGTCTATGTAAAAGATCTTAGAAGAACTTGTCCATATTAGTTAGAACCATAGAATTAAGGGGAAAATTTCCATTTGAAGGAACCATCTAATTTAGCCACCTGCTCATGCTGGAACTGGATCAAGTTGGTCAGGGCCTTGTCCCTAGAGTGTTCTAGAAATCTGGAAGGATGGAAAGAGTGTTTCAGACACCTCTTCAGCGTTTAATAACCCTTATTGTAAAAGGTTTTTTCTTTCCTTTTCCCTGATGTCTAGGCAGAATTTCCTTTGCAGCAATTTCTGGTAATTGCCTCTTGCCTTACTGCTATGTATCTCTGAGAAGAGTCTGTCTTGGTCTCCACTGAAACCTGGAACTGAAGCTTAAGACAGCAGCTAGGTCCTCTTGAGCCTTCTTTTTCTCCACTGCGAGCAAGCTCAAGTCCTGCATCCTGTTCTCATAAATCACACGCTTCCTCATTTTAAACACCTTTGTGCTCTTTTTCTACTTACACTTCAACTGGTCAAGGTCTATCTTGTACCAGGGGATCAAAACATGGCTCCAAGCCTGGTGCCACCAGCAGAATTTTGGGGGTTTTGATCATGGGTTGGTCTGCATGACACCCGGTCTGCTGGTGACAGATGGGGTACACTTGTCTCAAAGAAGGAAAATCACCTTTGTGCAGGAGTTAGCAGAGCTTATTGAAGGACCTTTACACTAGATGTGAAGGGGGAAAACCAAGATTCCTGGAGATAAGCCCGGGGACTGCATG
Organism: Psilopsiagon aymara; assembly: GCA_024733675.1. Classification (NCBI taxonomy): domain Eukaryota; kingdom Metazoa; phylum Chordata; class Aves; order Psittaciformes; family Psittacidae; genus Psilopsiagon; species Psilopsiagon aymara. Next base: position 27,256 of record JANRGW010048203.1, read on the forward strand.
GCAATGTTTGAGAGATGGTGTGCTAGCAAGTTCCCTCAGCCATCCATCTCACTGGAAGTAGAGGGAGATCCACATGGGGGCAAAGACACAAGGGTTATTGATGTGTGAGAAACCATGGAAACATGTGGGAATGGTCACATAGGAATTTGGGCTTCTCCCCCTCAAAAAGATGGGATCCATAGACCAGCAGAAGTGCATCTACACCAAAGAATGCTGCATGGGCAACAAACGAGAGCAGGAAGCAGTGGCGCAGGTAGAAAACTATGATATAGCTGCAATCAGAGAATCATGGTGGGATGACTCACGCAACTGGATTGCTACAATATATGGGTATGAACTCTTCTTAAGGGATCAGCAAAGAAGGAAAGGTGGTGGGAGAGCCCTGTGTGTTAGGGAGTGTTTTGACTGTCTAGAGCTGTACGATGATGGTGAAAGAGTTTGCAGTTTGTGGGAAAGAATCATGGGGAAGGCCAACAAAGCAGATAGCATGGTTGAGTCTGTTACAAACCTCCCAATCAGGATGAAAAGGCAGAAGAAGTATTCTATAAGTAGCCAGAAGTCTCACAATTGCTAGCCCTTGTTCTTGTAAGGGATTCCAATTTACCAAATGTCTACTGGAAATACAAAACTGTGGAGAGGAAACAGTCCATGAGGTTCCTGGAGTGTGTGGAATATAATCCTGACACAGCTGGTGAGTGAACCAGCGAGGGAAGGCACACACTGGATGTGCTGTTTGCAAACAGAGGATTTGTGGAACATATGATGGTTGGAAACCTTCTTGGGCAAAGCAGTCACAAAATGATGGAATTTTTGATTATGGGAGAGGTAAGTAGGGTGGTTAGCAGAACTGCTACTGGACTTCTGGAGAGTGTGGGGAGTGAAGGTGATAAAGATTTGCATGCAAAACAGTTTGGGAATGAGCTCTGAGGCCTTGGTGCTTGATAAGCCCTGGGGCAATGAGTTGTGGAGTTGAAGGACAGGGAAGGTCGAAAAACAAGACTTGGAGGGATGGGCCAGGATGTAGCTGTGGCGTGAGTCTGTCGATGTGGGAGTTGTGAGAGGGTCTGCAGCATTGTGATTGGACTATTTACCTGGAGAGTTTTACAGGGACCAATGGGATTGAATTTAGCATGTTTGTGCAGGTTGGGAAAGTACTGAACAGGGGCATAAAAAGGCTTGGTTGTAATGAAGTTGGATTTGAGTCTCGAGTTGGATTTGAGACACCTCATCAACTTGAGTCCGTGTCGTGATATCCCACAGGAGAGCAAACTTTAATCTGCTCAAGAGTGTGGTTGACAGAATCCTTTAGGAGATAGTGCTGAGGGGCAAAGAAGTCCAGGAAGGGTGGACATTCTTCAAGAAGGAAATCTTAAAGGTGCAGTGGCAGGCTGTCTCCATGGGCTGAAACATGAGCCAGTGGGGAAGGAGACCAACCTGGCCAATCAAAGAGCTTTGGCTGCAACTCAGGGGCAAAAATAGAGTTTATGAGCTTTGGAAGAAGGGCAGGAAACTCAGGAGGACTACAAGGATTTCATGAGTTTCCGCAGGGAGAAAGTTAGGAGGGCCAAGGCCCAACTAGCACTTAATCTGCCTGCTACCATAAAAGTCAATAAAGACGATTCAATAACTACATTAGCAACAAGTGGAGGGATGAGAGACTCCATCCTTCATTTGAAAAGGGGGGGAAGCACAGTGACAAAGGATGAGGAAAATGCTGAGATATTTAATGCCTTCTTTGCCTTAGTCTTTAGTAGTATGACCAGTTGTTCCTCAGGTATCCAGCTCCATGAGCCTGAAGACAAGGATAGGGACCAAAATGAAGCCCCTGTAGTCCAAGGGGAAATGACTAGTGACCTATTATACCACTAAGACATATACAAGTCTAAGGGTCCAGAGGAGATCCACCCAAGAGTACTGAGGGAGCTAACAGGAGAGGTCACTGAGCCAGTTTCCATTATATCAGCAGTCCTGGGTAACCAGAGAAGTCCCAGTAGACTGGAGGTTAGGAAATGTGATACCTGTCTACAGAAGAGCCAGAAGTAAGATCTGGGGAACTGCTATCAGTCTGACCTTTGTGCCAGAAAGTTTATGGAGTAGATCATTCAGGGTGCAACCACATGGCACATACGGGAGAGCCAGATTATCAGGCCCAGCCACCATGGGTGTATGAAAGGTAGGTTCTGCTGGAACAGCCTCATCTCATTCCGTGACAAGGTGACTGCTTAGTGGATGAGAAAAAGGCAACAGATGTTGTTTACCTAGGCTTTAGTAAAGCCTTTGACACAGTGTCCCGCAGCATTCTCCAGGAGAAATTGGCTTCTCATGGCTTGGACTTGTGTACTGTTCACTGGGTAAAACACTGGCTAGGTGGCTGGGCTCAAAGAGTGGTGTTGAAAGTTAAATCCAGTTGGAGGCCAGTCACAAGTGGTGTTCCCAGGGCTGGGGACTGGGGCCAGTTCTGTTTAAAACCTCATCAGTGATGTGGATGAGAGGATCAAGTTCACCCTCAGAAAAATGACACCAAGTTGGGCAGGAGTGTTGATCTGCTAGAGGGTGGGAAGGCTCTGCAGAGAAATCTGGACAGGCTGGGTCAATGGGCCAAGGTCAACTGCATGAAGTTAACCAAGGCTCAGTGCCAGGCACTGCACAACAACCCTGTGCAGCACTACAAGCTTGGGGCAGAATGACTGGAAAGCTGCTTGGTAGAAAAGGACCTGAGGGTGCTGATTGGCAGAACTGAATGTGATCCAGCTGATGCCCAAGCAGCCAAGAAAACCAACCACATCCTGGCCTGTATCAGCAATAGTGTGGCCAGCAGGGCCAGGGCAGTGATCATCCCCCTGCACTGGGCACTGGTGAGGCTGCACCTTGAATCTTGTGTTCATTTCTGGGCTTCTCACTACAAGAGGGACACTGAAGTGCTTGAGAGGGTCCAGAAGCTAATGAAGGGTCTGGAGCACAAGTCTGTGAGGAATAACTGAGGGAACTGTGTTTTTTTATTCTGGAGAACAGAAGGTTCAGTGACCTTATAGCTCTCTACAACTACCTGAAAGAAGTTTGCAGTGAGGTGAGAATAGATCTCTTCTCCCACATAACAAATGGTGAGAAAGAGGAAACAGCCTTAAGTTGTTCCAGGACAGATTTATATTGGATATTAGGAAAAATTTCTTTTTGGAAAGGGATATTAAGCATTGGAACAGGCTGCCCAGGGAAATGGTTGCATCATCATCCCTGGGTATTTGAGGTATTTAAAAGATGTGTATATGCGGAGCACAGGGACATGGTTTAGTGGTGCAGTCTGCTGGATACTCTTGCTAATGCAGACAGTATTTTATTAGGTCTCATTTCCTCATGGGCAATTGTCTTCGTTTTTTTCTCTCATTGCCTTTGTGAGCTATGTTCAGCTTGTGCACTGAGACCGCTGTCACTCCCTGCCGAGCAGCTCCCCAGCTGCATAGGGTTATTCTGCACCAGGTCTAGAATTTTCTGTTTGTCTTTATTGAACTTCTTGGGGTTTCTGCTACCCCACTCCTCCAGCCTGCCAAGATCCATCTTAGTGGTATCTCTGCTGTTCAGCATTGGTTTTCTAAAGGCATAGGAATTTATATGATTTGGCCATGGTGAATCTATGCTGGCTTTTGCTAATCATCTCTTGTCCTTCATGTGCCTGTAAATGGTTTCCATAAGCATTTATTCCATTATTTTCCAGGGCCTATGGTGAAGCAGACAACTGTAGTGCCCTTTATGTCTTTTTTTCAAGGTGGATGTAATTTTTGCCTTTTTCTAACCGATATAAACCATCTACTCCAGTCTCCAGGGCTTTTTAGAGATAGTGGAGAGCTGCTTCACAATGACAGTGAGAGCTGTTCTGTTGAAACTGAATTTTTGTTGTGCCATCACCTGTAGACAGAGTTTAAAGAGTGAATGATAATGCATGAAAAAAATCACACTTTTGTACCATAGCACCTACAGGAAGCAAGATTTGGAGATAAAAATGAACACAGTAGAGATTAAAAATGCTCAGGATTGTTAAGGGACAGATTTCCAGTTTGTGTCTCAAGAGCACTCTCGGCTCTACCTCTCTCATCCTCCCTTTAGCAGCAGCCTAAAACAAGTTCTCCATACACAGTAGCTACTCCAGTGTCTTCCTTGTAAAAATAACTGCTTCTGACAGTCGTAGCAAGGAGCTGGCATTAAAATTGTTGCTACCAGACCCCAGTGGAGCTGCTGCTTTTCACACCAGGGGGCAGGGACAGGTAGGAATTGCCAAGAGGAGCCTGGGAGGAGGATGCAGCAGCTGCTGGGATGGGACTTTCTCTTCAGCAGTATACTCTGTTTCTCACCCATTGATTGAAGGGCTCAGATTTCCAGGATGTGCTGCCACTGCCAGGGGCTGGACGACAGAAGGTGCTTGGGCAGTGTTTTTCCATCAGACAGCTGTTTCTCATCTCATACAAGAAAAAGAGTAGACAGTATCACAATGGCTTGGGACAGGATGATACACAGAAATGAATTCATAAGCTATCTTCATCAAATTGAAAGAAATAAGGATTTCAAGGGGTTTTCTAAAAGGTTAAAACTGCTGTAGAAGCTACACAAGACAGTGTTAGGACCTTGTGAACTCACGTAATTCTAGAGGTATATGACATACATTGGTGTTAGTGCTGGGTGATAATCAGGGAGAGGAATAGTCACTTTTCAAGTACAATTCTTCTCTCTCAAAAGTACTTTCTTAAAGTAGTCACATGAATCACTTTCTGCAAGTGCCTATTTCTGGTAATCTATATTAAGTGAACCAGGAATCATTTCCATATTTATACTTTCAAAGCAAAATTATGTCACTTTTTATTGGTGAAAGAAGCCAGGATTTTGAATTTGATCTTGATTAAGTGCTTTTAAGGGTACAATGTCCGAATTTGATTAATATGAAGCTTCGTTAGCAGCTGACTATTGGGCCATCTAAGCATTGCTGCCAGCCAAGCCAATATAAAAACTTTCTTTTTTGTGGAAGCACATTCACTTCCAATTAAACAAGATTTTCATCACATCATGAATATTCATTTCTGATGTATGTATTACAGCTTTTGTAATTGTGTTTATTGATTTATTGTGCAAACGTATTTCATACTTCACTAATAAAATTTCTGAGTCAGATTTTGGAATTCATCGTGGAAAAGAGGAAAGTTCAGAGTTATGAGTTATGTTAGAGTTATGCATGGATTTCTGTGGGCTTCTTCATCTAGTCTCAGATGTTCTGCATTACCTTCTTAGACACTTTAAGTCGTAACTTTTTCTGACATACCAGTTATGATTCTGCATAGGAAGTATGGGACTTGTGTAGCTCAAATATTTAAGCTTTCCCTAAGCTTTTTGTTTGCAATATTAAACATACCTTGAATTAAGTTATTAATTTTTTAGAAAATCAGATCTCATATTGAAATGAGCAGTCTTAAGCGCATAAGACACAAAGAAGAAATGAAAAAAGAGAAATTCAATGTGAAAGACATCTCTTTGCCATTCAGAACTTACCTGTCCAATTTTTTTTTATCAGGGTATCTTAAACAAGGTGCTAGGGACAAAGTAAAGTTCACAGTAACTGCCTTTTTCATTCACGTTACCTACAGTTCAGATTATCTGGTTGATTTGTTTTGTTGGGTTTTTTTGTCTTTTAAACGAGGAAGAAGCTGGGGGCAGGAGAAGTTATGCTTTGTTTACAGGTAAATATGTGGCTTGAAAAATCGTGGTATTCAATATTGTGAAGAGGGAAACAGCTTACTTATCACTTGATCACTTATCGCTTGACATCTCTGTACTTAACTCTTTTCAGAGCTTCTGGTCTCGTGTCTTTTTTGAAAGCATAGAAAGTATTATATTTTTCTGGCTTTTAACTTTGAGGCAAAACTTCCCAGATGTTTCTACATCATAATCACATTCAATAAAAGAATCTCAATTCAAGATTATTTGGTCGCCTTCCACTCCAGAAATAAGTAAATAATAACTTTTGACATTAGATTCTATAGAGGATTTGATCATAGAGACCTTGTACTTTGCCCTACTACAATTTCAGAGAGTGACAATCAGATGATATGAACTCTTAATTCATCCTTACTACTGCAACCAAAATGTGGTTAAAAATGTGGAAGCTGCTTCACAGCAAAATATAGGTTTTTTTTCCTTAGTTAAACTGTAAAAATAAAGCACCATCTTTGTATATTTGGCTTGGAATGTGCTTCATCAAGCTGTGGCCATTTCAAACTTATGCTGGACTTTGGCTCAATCTCAAGAGAAGAGCCTCAAAGGATTTGTGAGATACTAATACAAGCAAAGCAAAGCGCAAAAAGGTAAGACTTTTTCTGCTGACTCCTTTTCTAGCACTTTAATGTGTAGTGGGTCTGTTCCTGCTTTACAGTTCTAAATCTTCACCGCTGAAAGCAAATACATAGTTTCAATTTGTAGAAAGACTTGTGTTTGTTTTACTTTCTCAGTCCAAGCCTGTGAATTGGAAACGACAACGAACCTTGAAAGAAAATCCTAAGGAAAGCTGTTCTGCTGAAGGACAGAAGAGCTAGGAATCAGTTTGCTCTGTACTGGATTTCTGTATTTTGTGTGCTGTCCCATTTAAAGTTTTTATGCCTGTATCATCTCCTTTTCATCCAGTTCAAGAACAGCTGCAGTGAGTCAGACCAAAGCATCCCAATGTCCACCACTGGTAATTTTTAGAGAGCATAAGGAAAATGCAAAGATAGAGTGGTCTTCTCCCTACCATATCTCCCTGCTTTCTGCAGCCAGTGGGTTAGGAACTCGCCAAGGTGAAGGCTGCCTGAGTAGAGATAGATGATATTTTGTGAGGCAGAGACATGTCCCAGTAATGTTTTGTTGATCACCACATGACTAAAGCTTGGGTTAAGGTCTCAATAAATCTTGTTATGGAGCTCAGCTCTTATTCGTGATATCTTCACCTAACAGATAATCATTTAATATCCTTTACCACTTGCTATACTGCTGCGAAGGGATAATGCATATCTTCAACTGTGATCCAAGTGGCTGCAAAAATGTTTTATCTATTCACACCCTTTTTTTTTTTTACAATACTTAGGATTTTCAAACCGAGTTCTTGATACTTTTCTTCCAGATCACCACTAGCCACTCTGTTACTGTGCCAAGTCATTGTTTCACATTTCCCAGACCAGCAGGCTGTTTCAAGTGTGCTGTGTCCTGTGCTCCTGTCTTTCACCACTCCTAGCCCTGGTTATCCTAGTATCTTCAAGAGTCTGCACAGATCTCATCCGCTTTGTGTGGCTACAGCACAGACCATTCAGCAGTCTCTCTACTTATTCCTTCAGCTTTTCTCAGTTGGGTGGCTCTCAATTGACGTGTTCACTTGGTCCATTTTCTTGCACTCAGTGCTGCAAAAATTCTCCATTTCGCAAATATATTGAAAAAGTTCTTCGAGAACATCAAGTTCTTTTTCCTCTGTTGCCTTATATCATCTTTTTGTGGTGTTGGAAAAGCTTGCCTAAAAGCAATCTGTTTTGTGGCTAATGATAACCTATCCATTTTTATTTATTTTTATGAGGGTGAATTTGTTGAGATTTTTGGTTTGCAGGTGTTTTGTTTTGGGTTTTTTTGGGGGGGAGGTTTTTATTTTGTATTATTTTGGTTTTGTTTTGGCCTGTGTTGCAGTCTGGTTTTGTATGCTGTATAGGTAGGGAAAGGAGGTAGGCCCATCTCTAAGAATATCTCTGGAAGTTCAATGCATGGTTCTTATTAACTTGAGTGCATTCAGAAATACGAGATGAATAAAAGGCGTAATAGAATGGCACAGTTAAAAATGTGAATGCGGGCTAAATTGTACCATGCAGGAGCAGGGAAAAGGTAGAACATAGGGAATTGATAGACTAGTGTAATGCAATACCAAGAAGGTTCAAACTTTATAACATTTATGCACTCAGTAAAGTGGCATGTGCTGTTGTTTTTGTTACTGAACAAACATTCAGCATTCATATATCCAGAGCACTTTCTGTGAAGGCAATGAGTGGGCTGTAGCTATGTACTACTTTGGCAGGCACAACTACTATAAAATCCAGAATCAAATCCAAAACAGTTGCGTCACATCTCAAAGATAATGTAGGAGATGATAACCAGCAAATTATGTTGTTTCTTTTGTTAAATTCCATTTCTCAGCCCCTTCAGCAACCTCTTTCCAGGGTAGTGCCTACAGTGTATTTAGAAATGAACTAAATTTATAAATAAACAGAAATCACCATTATCCTGTTAAGCAGTGTCTGCATTTTATATAAAATGACACTATATTCTGCAGAACTGAATGAAATGGAATCTCCTCCAGATCTCAGCTGTAACAGCCCTGAGGTTTGGATTGCAGTCTGGAACATGGGATAAATTCTTTGTTTAGGTTCCCATGGCTTTTAATGACTGGGAATCGAGGCATTTGTGTTCCATTCTCAGCCTGCAGTAGGCTGCTGTTGTCCACCTAGTTTCTAATGTATAAACTGTGCAAATGGAGCAGCTCCTATTAAGGGAGAATGCAGGTTCTGCCTGCAAAGGAGAATTGTGGGTCCTTTCAACCTTGGCAAGCAGGGTTCCAAGTTGCTGAGAACATAAATAATTGCAAATGCTATGCTTTGCAATAAAGTGACTGCAAAGCAAATACTTTGCTCATAGATACATCACAGTTATGCAATATTTTAATGCTCTGTGTGTGTTTGAATTCAGACTCATTGTGCTTAATGAGGACAATGACAAATAAGTTCTTTAGCTGCTGGCCACTTCCTTCCCAAGAGCACTAGCCAGAGCATCTAAAATGTGTTGAAGAAGTTTCTGTGGGGCTGTTCATTTTGCAAACACAGTAAAACAGATTAGCAGTGAATATATGTATAAATATGGGACTAGACCCAAAGAAGAACCTTGAGTGTGGCAATACTTGGCTTTTCTACAGTTAACTTGGATTCAGAAGTCTACTATAATGGAGACACATGCAGACTTTCTGCATACGTCACTGTCTACCATTTTTCATATGCTATAGCTAGACAGTTATCACTTTGCTGTTTCCATTTAGAATGTGGAATTTGGAATCTTCTCCTGAAAAAAGAAGTCTAAAAGCCCTGTTCTTGTAGTGGGATGGAGATCTCTCTTTTTAAATGATGAGTGCTGTTTTCTCATCTACTGAAGGATAAGACACCCTCCAAAAGCTTCTGGACATACGTCCAGATTCAAATCTTTTTTCCCAACCAAGCTACAGCAAATGAAAGATTTTTCCATTGTATCCCTACAGACTTCCAGGACCTGCTGCATAAATCAGACTTTACTACTCATATTTAGAGCGCCTCTAATCCTGTATTTGAATCATCTGGTCTTATTGTCTGGATCTGAGAGGTGCACAGAGTGGGCAAGTTGAAGTTTACCCAACTACAGAAGTAGTAGACCACCATCTTCTGGCTGAGGCATTCATGTGTTTTATTCCTGACAGAATAAATTAAAAAGGCTGGTGGCAGACTGATGATAGTGCTGCGTTTAGGTCCTAGTGTCACTGTTCACTGCCTGGGTTGTGGGGGAAAGCGCTTCTTGTACTGAATGTGCTGCATGTGCTCCATGGATAAACAGGACTACTAATCTATTTTGACAGGAAGAAGTATGAGTCATATGAGATTTAGCTTCTTCAAACACTTACATGAATGTGCCATTTAAATAAAAATTCTATTGGGAATAGAATCGGGTGCAGGAATTGAATTTTCAAATAGCACAGGCAGGCAACAGATGTTATTGCTAATATCTGTTCTCTAGAAAACCCCATTTGAAGAATGACCTGTTATTGCGAAAGTCAAGATTGCTGAAGAAATTTGCATTTACATCACGGAGGAAGATGCTTCTTTCAGACTGTTATTTTCAGAACTGGAAAAGGCAACACAGAAAAATAACCAGAATAGATTTTCTGTTTCCTTCTGATTTGAAGTTTAATTCTTCCCACAGGTGCTATGGTGTTTACATCCTTTTTATCTCTACCTAGAATAGTATGGTAACAAGGTGTGTTTATGGATGGAAGATATATTCTTTTCCACTACAGAAGAAGTACTAAGCAGCTGTTGTCAGCATTTGAGCTAAAAAAAGATAAACAAAAATATTATTATGTTTGCTGTCCACTGGCATTTATAATGCTGTGTTCTATGGTACTGATTTCCCTTTCCCAGTCATGGAAATGGTCCTTCCAAAGTTCCTTCAGTTATTGTTCAGTCTTATTAACAGAGGTGGTTCTTGTGTTGCCAGTCACAATGTGGACAATGTTGATATACCATCTTGTATTTGGTTTACATTGAGACAGAGCACTTCCTGGTAGATGACAATATCTGTGTGGATTGCAGTCAGACATGCACTTTTAGTGAGTTTCTTTTTAGCTGTCCTGGGTTCAGCAGTTGCAGTCATTTTTCTCCTTCTTGGTAGCTGGTGTGGAGCTGTGTTTTTTTGTTTGTTGTTTCTTTTTTTTTTTTTTTCTTTTGACTTTCGGCTTGTGAGCAGTGTTGATAACATCAATGTTTTAGTTACTGCTTAGTACATTTTGGTCTGGCCAAGGACTTTCTGAGT
>JANRGW010048206.1:0-23746 GCA_024733675.1 Psilopsiagon aymara
ATCCCTCCAGGAGCAGAGGGAAGAAAAAGGGGGAAGTGAGTGAACAAACTGCGTGGCTGATTTATGGCCTAAACCACTACATATAGTTACAAAGATACTGAGCAGTTTAGGTTCCTTTCCGTTCTTTCTGTTCTGCTGGCAAGTGCCCCATGTAAAATGATACTGTCTGCTTTACACTGTTGCTCAACGGCCCAAACCTTATCTGCAGTGTACAAGGTTTCATGACTGTATTAAGCTGAGCTACTGCAATTCCTACCATTTACCAATAGCCATAGGTCCTTCTCCATCCAGAGTGGAATCTGCTCATGCATACAGCATAAAACCACTCATAATTTGATGGGTTAGTTTTCAGCAAAACCAGCAAGCTTATCCAGTCCACCACAGACTCCAACAGCTCCTCAGTTTATCTATCAAAGGAAAGAAATATCTCATAGGGAATGATCACCAAGGATGAACTGGGAGAAAAACCACTTTTTTGGTGACAGAGTACTCCAAATGCAGTTCAAGCCAATAGCGAAACTGGAGATCTGAATCTGCGTTTATCCATTTCTTTAACTTTCACCACAGTATTATCCCTGTAGATTTCTCACCCTCTTTGTAACCATAGCTTTGATGCTTACTGGGTGGTTATAGGACTCCACACTTTAATACATGCATCTTTACTCTTAAAGTCTCTAAGAGGAGCAATTATCAGGTTGCATAGAAGTATGTAGAATGAGAATGGTAAAACCAAAGGGGCAAAAGCCAAAACGCACTTTTCACGTTCTCCTTCTGTATTCATCTCAATACTTTGTGATTAAAATCTACAGTGAAATAAAGGTACTCTTTGATTGTATTTTCTTGAATATAGTTTGCCTGTATTTCTGTCAATCTGTCAGGACAAAAAAAAATGCTTTTTGTTCCAATACTTTCACCAGTCTTAACCCCAAACTCTCCATCCACGTTTGTCCATGGTGTTAATTCACTCTATCTAAGAAAAGAAGGCTCCTCTTCTCTGTATCTGCAGCACCTTTAGAGATGTAAAAGTGTGTGGATAAGAGTAAATGCAGATTAAGGAAGCTCGGTACAAATTTAGGCATAGAGCTTTACCTCTTCCTGCTACTCAAGTGGAAACATTAAACAAATGAATTTTCCCATTCTTATTTTTTATACAAATTAATTAGTTCTCTTACATTTATTTGCTGCAATACGGGTGCACACATATTTGATAACGTGTATATTACAGAATTTCATTCACTTCCGTAGAAGTCCTTTAATTTCTCCTTTCCACATTAATTGTAATAAGACATTTAAATCTTGTGAGCCATCTGTAATTTTGCCATTGGATTTCATCTCCGAAGCAAGAAATTCCTTTGCCTTGTTAACAGAACCTGCCAATTTTCTATACACTGAAAAAATTGCTAGATTGACAATTACAGAATTGCCAACATAAGGGTCAGTTGCTGGCTGCTCCATCACTAGTTTTCCCACCTACATAATGAAGGACATTCTACACAGCTCTGCAATTTCTTATTAGAACATGGACTAAAATCCACACACATATTGAAAAACTTCAATTTTGCACTAGTTGTTCACCACAGCTACTTGCTGATATATACTCCAGCACTTTTTCCATTTCATTGGTATAATGCACTAGAATGCTATGACATTGTTTACGTATGCTTCAGAGCACCATTAACACTGTTCTCAATGGTGCAGTGAAACTAATCCCTTCTTCAATTTGAGCTATCAGCTCTGGTGCTAATAAGCACGCGCAACATGAGTGTAGCAATTAGAAAATAGTGCCAGCGCATTTGTATTAGGCGGGTAATTTTCTGTTCATTTAAATAAATTGTATGTTTAGAATAAGGTGAAACTTCATTAGCAATTCAGCATTTTCTGACAACTGATTTGAGGGACTTCTGACCTGAAATAGTTCCACTGTCTGTTTTAAAGAACAGATAAGTCCATAATTGCGGATACATCTTTGTTATGAATAAGTATTACAGAAACCTAAAATATCCAAAGAAAAAAAAACATTGAGAAGTAAAGTCATTATTGGAGTGAGCATTCTCTTCACATTCTAAATCAGAACTCCTTTTTAAGAGAAGCAAGCCATTGATAAAACTCATCTCCAATTTTGTCTCTATCAATCTGTGCTTGAATATAAAAAATACATTAAAATGAGTTAACATTTTTTTTTTATTTTTAAAAGACATACTATGGAGGCAGAGAGTGGTGGAAAGACTCCTACCCCTAGAATCTGAGAACTTTGGACAGACACTGTGTGTAGCTTCTTGTTCACAGAATTGTGATTGAAATGGAGCTGTGTAAGAGCAACTAACAGAATACTTCTATCATGACCTGTAATCTAAATTATGGATGCATGAAATCTGTACATAAAGAGGTAATTAATTGCTCAGACTAATGGAGAAAAACTTGATTATCAATTTTGGACATGTAAAACAGACCACCAGGTATGCTACAGAACAGACGGATAAGTAGACGCCACAGAGATGTCTTGCAGTTGGTAAAATTAAGGGGGTTTCTCCATGAAATCTTCTGGAATCAAACATTCTCCTAGACTTAAACCTTAAATCAAACATTTCTCCTGGCCCAGAGGAAGCACTTTGTGTAAAACGAGATGAAAGGGCTGTGTAAAGAAATATCATATTACAAGGACAAAGGAAGCATGTTTTCATCCTTACAGAGAGTGAATCTAACAAGTAGAGAGTGCCTAAACAAGGGTATCTAGGTCATTTGAGACTCTCTAGGTTGTCCTAAATATCTGCATGAGGCTGACATATATTACACAGAACTAGAGCTTATTTACATGGTTTGGGGCCAAGAGGATACTCTTAGGTACTCAAAAAGCACTATATGCCTGTGTTTCAATATCTGAATCCCTCTCCAGATTTCCTTTCCTCTGTGTTACAAGGTAGGTCCCTGCACATCAGACTCTTTCAGCTGGCTACTTCTGAGCTTTCTAAAATGTATTCTGTATCATCAGCTCCCAAATCCTACCTGTCAGGTAAGCAAAAGATAGTAATAGCACCTTTTGTGCAATTTGTCTCTCTTTTTCAAATGCTCTGTAAGCAATGAAAAGCCTAAAACTCTGTAGAAGTCCTACAATAGATCAACCAAAGAAACACTCACAAAAGTCCCCCAAACCTCTCTACTAACCAGTAACGAAACTGTGGCTGCCATTAACAATTATTTACTGCATAAAGAGGAAAATGTACATACAGAAAATTTTGTTAGGCTGGGTTTTAGTGATACTTCTCGTTTGAAGGCAACACCTTCCACAATTTCAGACACCAAAATCTGCATATATAAAAGATAGCAAACTGTCATCCTATCCTATCCTATCCTATCCTATCCTATCCTATCCTATCCTATCCTATCCTATCCTATCTTATCCTACCCTACCCTACCCTACCCTACCCATGCAATGATAATACAGGGTTCAGAAACAGTCCAATGAGCAGAGCCTGCCTACATTGAGATTAAAGACACAGTGTGGTCCTGATAAGTCTCACAGAGAAACCTTCTAAGGTTTAGCCCAAAGCAGCACTACTGTATGTGATCTAGAATCTTCCCCTGGCATTGCAGTGCATTGAATGACTGTGCTAGCTCTGACTGCTGCTAAATCACAGCACTCAGCACCATGCTCCTTCATGCAGCTGGGAGAACCACCAGCTTCCATGTTTTCCCACAGAGTAGGAGAAGACTTTGAGACTCACTGCATGATGCACAGGATCAGTCTCTGTGCCATTTTACAAGGAAAAATAAAACAAACACACAACAAAAAGTGAAAAAGTGATATCTGCCCTGTGCCAATGCAAACCCTAATGTGGTGTGCTTTCTGAATTCAGGAATTTTCTGTAATTTTACACTGTGGAAATGAACATGTCCCCAGTGATTTACCCTAACAGTAGTTCTAACAAATAACAGTGCCTACAGCAAATTGACAAAGGTAAGAAATTAACATTTTCATACAAAAGAAACTTTTAATTGCCTAAGTTTAGCTAAAAGTACTTCAAATTTCTATCACCACTTTTCAGAAATAAACTGAAAATAAGCTTATCTGCTTTCTGGTTTTGCTCTGCCCTTCAGGCACTGTCTCTCTGTTATCTCAGTGATTTACGGTGAATGATGGACACACCATCTGAAAAGTCAAAATATTGAATTAAGTTGACCAAATATCGAACCTAATGCAACAGTCTGCAAGACGTTCATTAGTTTACCATAACACAGAAAACAGACACTGAATTAACACAAAGATTTCCTAAATAAACTACAATGTCTACCCGATTTTAGATCACATTAGTTACCTAAATATCTTTTGGCTACCTTGGTTGTTTGCCTGCAAACACTTTCTGATTTTCTGAAGCGAGGACTGACTCAGTCAATTTATATATAAACAAAAAAGAATATTTTGGCTTCCCTAGAGCTCTACGGCTTGCTTCTGGTGCTATTCATTGTGAAATAACACTAGTTTCACTGAAATGATGGGAATAGGTAGAAATAAACAAACTAAAAGAACTATAATTTGCATTCTCATTTAAGAGGTGAAACATCTTAATTGGGGCATGCTTTAGCTCAGTCCACTTTTTTTGTTCAAAATGATACAGTAACTCCTTCTGAGTAAAGTTAACTTCAACAATACCATAATTTAGTAAGCTATGCTGCTTCCATTTCAATAAATTTCTCCTGTTGGTTTGATCATGCCATGATTTCAGCTTGTTCACAGGCCTTACAGTGAAAGGCCTGTGCTGTTTGTACCATCTGTTCTAATGAACAGGAGTTGAAAGAGGTCATGTCCAGATTCCCTTCCTTGCTGCGCCCTCGGATTAAGAAATAAAGATAGCATGACCTTAGGAAATACCTTTGTATAAGAGTGAATTATTGCTTGAAAGTTCTTTAGAACAAAGAGGTTTGTTTTCTACAACTTGCATTTTCTGTTCACAGATGCCTGAACATGTTCACATTTCTCATGCTTTAAAATGCAGTACTAGATAGTGTACTATATACAGTTCAGATTCATGCACTGGTCTTAATGGTTCATTTCATTAAGAAAATTCTTTGGAAAATAAGAGGTGAAATTGTCAAGAGTCATGTGCAGGCCAATGGTTTACTTGCATGCCTCTGAACTGTCTCCTTCTATTTGTTAAGCACTTTGCGCACTAGGGTCCAGATTCCAGTCAGGACCATATTAATAGGCCCGCAGACATAGAGCACAAGTACATTTTGCTTTCCATTCTCACACATTATTTATTACTTATGTCCAAGCAAGTTTATAGTGCTGGATCAGATACTGGAATTGGTATTAGTGTCTGGTTGTATCACGGCTTGTGCAGAAAGGATTGTGAATTGTGTCTGATTGAGACCACTTTATAAGGCCAAACTGTATATTAGAGCAGTGATACTGGTCTAATACTTATGGACAAATAAGTTGACCTGTTTCTTTTTGATGTTTATACATAAAAATAACATTTAAGTTAGCTATGTCTCTAGTTTCTCCTCCACTGGTTTTCCAAGCACCACATAGTCCTTACTGCTCTTCAGAGCCATGGGACAAGTAACTAAGTAGAGTGACGGCAGCAAAAGAAAGACCAACAATGGAAAAGATACTTAAATATTTAAAAGTACCTTTAAACCAAGGAGAAATTTATCACAGATCAATAATGAAAGTCACATTTGGTCTTAAGAGACAAATTTACTTTCCAGTTTTGTATAAATTTTTCTGTACAAAATTATGCTTCTTATGCTTTGAAAGAGAAATACTCATCTTTATAGACAAGAATATGTCTCTGGAGAATTTTGAAAGAGTTTAAATAATTATCTACTAGAATCCTCTTCCACTTTGGCATGCTACATTCTTTGACATGCAAAATGTCTGTCATCCGTTATCATCACAGGAACTGTATAGATACATAAAGGGCCAAATTCTAGGATTTTTATTCATGCTATTGAACACTGACTCACTGATCCGCCAATTCACATCTCTGCAGTGAGTGAACAAGAGGCTGTGCTATAAATTCAGTGGAAAGTTTCCAGGAGTGCCTATAAGTGCTGTCTTCTGGCATTTTTAACTTGTGGTTTAACAAAGAATGTGTAAAATAAGACAATGCCTTCAGATATTTAATTTGACCAAATTAAGAATCTCTGAGAACATGAGATACATTCCTGTAGTAGTTGGTAGCCACTATGGAGTGAAAAAATTCTCAAGCTTGCACTTGTAAAATGATGTACTTATCAACCTAAGAGTGCATAGATCTACTGAAGAGATATACACAGGGTGTTTGTCTTCTACCACTCACATAAAATATTCAATAATAAATAAATTAGTAGTTGTCTTAAGCATCACCCTTGTTTTTTCTCTTTGTGAATTTTGAGGGGATTTGGCTTATAAATCTTGTAAAAGCTGAAATTAATACAAACCTTTATATAAAAAAGTTTTTCTCTGCAATAAGAGTTCAATTTACAACTACTGGTTTTTACTGTGTAAAAGTTTTCAGAGCATTCTGTATTAACAAGGAAGCAAGATATGGTCAATGCAGTGGTAGTAGGGTTGTCAAGGATTTGCACTGACAGAAATTAGAAAGCACAGAAATTTGGCACGGTTCAGAGGTTTGATTTTACGAGTACCATGTATCCAACTGGAAATGGCTGGAACTAGTAAGTTGTGCTGTCTGAATTAATTGTTCGATACGTAGCTTTGTCTCTAGCTCTTATATGTAGCATGCACTGTGTCAAGGCATATCCAAACCCTGAGGCAACTCTGGGAAGTGCAAAAGGCAACATCAGTTTTGAAAGAATAATATATTATAGCGCATACCATTGTACTTGAGTTGTGTAAAGCCTTACAAGAAAAATGAGAACAGAAGGGGAAAAAAATAATCTACACATATTTATAGATTGGGTATTCTTATGTTCATGCGTGTGCATAAATAGGAGAATATATGCAAATGCGCATAAATAAATTCTGGCAAGGGGTAAATCCAATAAACCTTTTAAAAAGCAACACAAAGAATTAACAATCAAGTAATAGTTCTTCCAGGTTTTGAAAAACCCTCTCTCTTTCTCCGCAGCTGCATTCATGAGCTAAGACATGATATACTGGAAAAGGTGGGACATAGGGAAACAGATTAAGTGAAAAGAAGTGTCAGAATTAATTGCATGAGACAAAAAAAAAAAAAAAAAAAGGCAGATTAGAAGTAAGAAAGAGTTTAAGAGGAGATACAAAAACAAAGAGAAAAATATGAGAAAGAAATTTCCTCCTTTCTCTTCCCTGTTTTCCTTTCCTTCCTTTATCTTCCCTTTCTTTCTTTTCCTATCATTACGTAGTGTTGCTCTATTTTAAGCAGAAATCTTCAAATAACTGAATTTTTAATTTTTTCAATTTACAGAATCTGTCTGTCACTAGGCCATGTCAAAGATCACTGCTAGACACAGATCAAGCCATTCTATTTTTCTGTATTGTACTAAATTAATGGAATGGCATGATTGCAAATGTTTTCCAGAATATTCTGTAGTGGGTTTGTTTGTTTAGTATTTAAATAACAATCCAATTATTTAAAGACTGCAACTTCTAGGTTTCATTTACTCCAAAAAATGTGACTTTAACAATTCCTAAAAATCTTTCTGTTGTCTAAGTGCGTAATCCGGGATACTTACCCAGGACTTGTCTGGTTTCAAAATTATGGCTCTAACGTTGTAGCACAAATACTCTGCATACTGATAATTTCAAATATACTGGAAATTAATACGCATTTTACTAATATAAAGAAAATTGGTACAGATAGGGAAAGGTATGCCAAAAAGAGAGAGAGGGGAAATATAATCAAATTCAGCTGTTCAAAAAGTTACTAAGGCTCTGACAAATCACAGAACTGTATTAAAAATTTCAAGAGTCCAATAGTTATTATTTTATATTTGCTTTCTAATTCCTGGAGTATTTAAGGTGGTTTATAAGATTTTACTCTCCATCTCTGTCCTCTTAGTAACTTTTCTTTCTTCTATTTAATTGCTATCTCTATTGACAAGGCTTGCAGCTCTCCACATGCTGGACTTTTTAATTAAATATGAATGTTTTGAAACATAGTCTGTAGCACTGTAAACACTAGACACACTCCTGGGGAGGTTTTTGGGTAGACTTTCTATCTGAGGCAATACTGGGAAAATGAACACAGACGCTGAGGGGCCTGCTTCTCTCCAGGTAAGCAAGTCAAGCTTGCTTAAGCACGATAAGTAAGAATTAAGAGGAGCTTGTAATTCCTCTCTTTTATAAGAATAAACATGAAGTTCTAGGTGAGCCTGATAAGAAGGAAAAACTATTTCTACCTACAGTGTAAACAGAAATTTCTTTAGAGTTTTGAAATACTTTTGTAAAGGGAAACAATGCCCAGTCTTTCATTTTTCTTAGACGTTGAGATTTTTCCTCCTATACTTTCATGTAGTATTATCCGTCTTATAAAATTTGGCATTCCTGAAACCCTGAAGAATTTCTGCTAGGGAACCACCTACCAGAGTATCTCATGCAGCAAGCAATTTTATACTTCTTATGATCATCAAGCTCAAAATTAAAAAAAAATAAAATAATAAAAAATAAAGCATTTTTCCATGGAAAAGGAACAAGGGATTTGGAACACGAGAAAAGGATCTTTTCCAAGATGATGCAAACCATTGGACTATAGAAAGCATGTGCAGAAGACAGAGTCATAGATATGATCTAGAGGCAAGGGCTAAATGTTTACCATTTGTGCTTCTCATTTCCTCTGGTCTCCCTAAAAATCAAAAAAATTAGAGGAGCTCCAACATCTTCTGACACATCTCAGGATTTGGATGATGTAGGGACATAGTGCAGGAGAGTCCAGGTCATATAACTATAAGTGGAAGCAAAATGTGACATTTAAAATCCAGTGTAAACCTAGCTTAGATCAATTTAAGAGCTTATGGCTTCTTCAAAGCCCTAAAGATACACCGTCATGGTAACCAAGGAACCCATTTTCTCAATATGAGATGTAAAAATAATTCTCAAAAGTAATTTTAAAAAATTCTCCCAAATTCATTTTTCATATCATTTAACTGCAACAAAAATAAGTTTACCAATATTTACTTGAGAAAAATTAAATAACTTGCTTGTGGATTACAGTTCATGAATAATACATCCTCCCAAACTGATTCCAATACGTATTCATCCCATGGAATAAAAAGTGCTCCTGTTCATATTCCATATACCTTCATTTTATATGTTGATTTCACTATTTAGTACTATTCGTAGTCTCAGGAAAAGCAGCCTGCTTCATTGAAGAGTTCTTTTCCTTCTTCAAGATCTTTAATAGACTTTAGTTCCCATGCAAATAGAACTGTAAAGAATTTTGGCTGATAATAATAAATAAAACTTTGTAATATCAGTTTACCATCACTACTTTATTTCTTTTGGAATTTTTTTTTTTTTTTCTATTCTCTTTAAACAAACAGAGACAAGCTGTCTGCTTTGGAAATACTTTTATTGACCCTGGCTACATATGATATCCATAAACATCTATTTCTAGTGCACCAGAATCATGTCTTTGTGTTTTACAAATAAATATGCCTATCTTAAGGTCAGCAGGCATATGATCCTATCACAAAATATTGGCATTATTTACTAGACCATGAATTTTGAATTGATTACCTTTCTTTTCCTGAATCCAAGTGTTCAAATTAAACTACAATGCACAATTAAAATTTTAATGTGAAATCAGCATTATTCATGTGTCTATTTACAAAAGGGAGAAAGATTACTTACAGCAATGCAACAACAGTTATTTCAAGTGAATAGTTAGTTCAGAATAAAAATTAGTGCAATAAAAATTACTTATTTGTGATTAAAGAATCTGCTTCCTTCAGAGCAAGGCTTTCTTTGGATAATGGGAAAAAAAGAAATATATTTTTTACGTTTCTGCTAAAAATTACTTATAATCTAGTAATGATTTCAAGAAGTGAGATATTATTTTTCAAACTTGAACATTCCACTCTATCATCATTCGCAGCATAGCAAAATATATTCTATTGTTAAAAAACTCATAGGTATCATTAAAATAATTATTATGAGTTATATGTGCTAATGGTAGGACTGGCCAAATGCTATTCAACATTGACAGTTTCCTACTTCAAATTAAGCTAGAGCAAATTAGGTTTTAGACCTAGTCTCCACATCACCAACAGTTAATTGTGAAAGAGACAAAGCTCCCAAAGATGCTGCATTTAGCATATACTCACATCTGAAGATCTGAGTAACATCTCATATAATGTATATGTATGTATTCATTTAACACCTGATTGTCTCTGCTGGACAGCTACTTCATATCCATAATCAAACAATCAGATATAAGCATTGCTTAAATATGATTATGTACTTGAACAGTAGCATAAATAACATTGAACTACCAAATTTGAGATTGCCAATACATTATACATGTATGCATACACATATACATATACATGTATACATGTAAAAACATACTACATATGCCATAAGTGACAGATAAAGGTGTGAAAAGAAGGAATCAAGATTGCCTAATCTACTTGAGATTTAGATGGTCTTGGTGCCATGGAGTTGAAGACAAGACTGAGGTGATGAAGAGCCAGGTTATCACAAGGACTTCTATGAACCCATACATACTATGGAATGACTGGAAAAAAAATGCTGCTATGCAGAAATGTGATGCTTGCTAGCTGAATCTCCTGAAGGCATAAAATAACATTCACTGTCCCTACTTGACTATTTTTCTTTAACATTATATGTAGTACCTCTGCAAGGGGGACTTCCTACAAAACAGGGATACAAGCCTACGATGTACCTGCAGTATTGCATTCCTGTTCCACTGTGGGATTTGATACTCAGTTGATTTCTTTTTCAAAAGATAAAGCAAAAAAGACGGCATACTCAGGAAATATATTGTCTTTCTCAAATTTGTTACCTGTATAAAATTACATACTTCCTATTAGTGCATGGCAGAGACACCTGGAGGAACAATAATGGGGTGCAAAACCACTGAAATAACTAAAAAAGGTAAAATGTTTTATGATCCTGGAAGTAAGAAACCAGCTGAAAGGAAGGAAGCAGAATGAGAAGAATGTTTTCTTCCACAAAAATGAAACAGCTGTGACAAACAGCTGCAGCACAAGTTAGTGTTGATTCAGAGAGATGTCAGAGAGATTCAGATCTGATTCAGAGAGATGTCAGAGAGATTCAGATCTTCTTCAGAGAGATGTCAACCAAAGCCTGTAAGTCCAGGATCAATCCAGCAATGAAAGGCTAACTGAGCATTCTGTCTGAATGAAGGCAAAACTGATTTCAGGAGACAGAAGGAAAACTTTGTTCCAAATTAAGTTGTGTTCTTAAGTTGTTCTTTCTTGCCTTTTCTTCTGAGGACATGAAGAAGAGTAGTTATGCCTCTTATTTTTATTTTTACTGTTTTTTAAAAAGCAGCCTGTTTTGTGACATAGAGAAGTTTCAATGAAGTTAAAATTCAGCAAGAAAGAAGAGCCTGAAAACCTAAGAAGTGTATAACCAAACAGATATGTAAAGCGTTTTTTTCTTTCTGATTAATACTTATGGACACAACTAAGGAAAATGTTTGTTTAAATATCTGGTCCCTTTAGCTTTACTCTTGTAATAAACATTGCAGTCAGTAAAACCAGAGAAGAATAAATTGGATATTCTTCATATTAAGGAAGAAAACAAGTGAAAAGGAAAAAAAAAAAAAAAAAAAGACATAACATGAAAATGTTATGCAAGCTAAAAGACTCAAAAAATTACAAATGAGATTTCTAAAACAACTTGTCAAATCTTTATCTTCTGAGATAAACCTTCAGCCTCTTCCTACTGGAACCATTCATTTGGAAGGGCTTGTTAAGTGATGTCTTCCATTTCAGGAAGACGTGAAAACTAATGCAGTTTGTATCATGGAACAGACCATCTGCTTTGAAAAGTTGCCATATCAAGAGAACAGAGGGACTAGTTCCCAATTAATTAGCTATTTTAGGAGAATTGGATATACTCTTTCCAAGCTGGTTACAGTTGATAAGACAATCATCTGTCTGTCAAGCTGTATCATTTTTCCTGATAGTCTAGCTAGAGTACTGAAGAAAAGTCAGAGATGTTTGTTTATCTTTGTTCCCCCTTCTCCTCCCCTGAACAAATGAAAGACATACCAGGAACTGAATCATTGAACACAGTCTCAGCCTTTTTTATCCAAAGTTGTTTTGTTCTCTTGCCTGTGGTAAATACATAAATGTCCCAATGAAGGCATATCAAGGACAAAGGGTATTATAGGAGTAGATTTCAGATGTTATTTTTAGCAAGATTTTCTAATGCAGAGCTATTAATAGCAACTCATTGCACAAGAGGTGAATGAACAATACAGATGTCTCAGTCTCCACTGAAGGAGCTATTCTTTGCCTGAAGAAAAGCCCTGTTTGTACAAGGCACCATTTACAAGTCTATTGTGTTTTTTATAGCTATGAAATAATGTTGGTTTTATCTCTTTCAGCTGAGCTGAGCTGCTGGCTTCCGTTTGGCAGCTTCACAAACAATCTGTGTGCACCAAGCCACGCTTAGCAGGCGCCCAGAGTGGGTGACAGGAAAGATTGCACACCGAGACAGGGAGACAGTGTGGTTTCCTCATAAAACCGAACTTTGAAGTCCAGGGACGTAGAGGAGTCTAGCTATAAGGCAGCAATGATTTTAAAAGCCCAAGAGAGTTTCACAAAGTGTAGTAAACACAATGAGTTTTTAGCTCAATGCACTAAAAGGCTATGAAAGGTAATGTGAGCATTTAAGACATGAGTGTAACAGTAGACCTACTCCCATTATTTGTTTCCTCGTTTTGTAAAAAATGGAGAAGTTTGACACTTTATAATCCTTACAATTTGAAAGTAATCGTCAAACTGAGAATGTGGGAATATATAAAGAAAAGTGTAGTTTTCTTACACAGTGCATGATGAAACAGCTTACTATTAAGCATTCTGGAAGCTATGTCTAAAAAAGACCAATCAGTAATTACAGTGGGAGCTGCAACCATTTCCATAATAGAGTCGTAAAATCACTTCCATGCTACTGGTTGAGAAGGCTGGCTTTGTCTCTATGGAATGATCAGCTCTAAATCCCTGAAAAACTCATTTACATGAGTCTTGGATTCACTAATTACTTAACAGCTCAGAACTCTACCAGAAAATGTTTTCTAGTCTTTGAGATATTTTTCCTTATCTTGCTTTTTTTGTCTTCACTTCCAAAAGGTCCCATTTGCCAAAAGGAAGGTGGTTTTGTAACCTAAATTCCATTTTCCTTACTGTTTGTCCATACTTTTACATGTTTCATAACTTTATTTAGTGAGATAAAACATAGTCACAACTTGATTGGCTTGAAAGTTGCATTGAAAGATTCTGGCAGGAACACACACAATTTTATTACCTGAAAAGAATTTTTCATTGCAAAACTGAGTTTTGGAAAGTAGTTGTGGTTTTTTCTGGGCAGGGGGCTTTCATCCTACTTTCATAAATTTCACCTCTAAAATAAGTTAATGGCCAAGAAAACATTAATTATTTTTACTGATGTTTATAATGATCTTTGAATAAATAGTCGGGGAGTTTATTTGAGATGGGTCAACATAAGCCTAATCTTAAAATCCAGTGTTATGGAATGAGTACTCTTTATTTGCATGAAGAAAAACATTTGAATACTTGGAAACAGGGAACAGGTTTTTATTTTCTGCTTTTCCAGTTCCAGTCAATAAGATCAGAACATAAGTATTATCTTCAAAAATGTGACAGCACACAACTTACACATCCATAAATCTGTCATGTAAGAGGAAGGGGCAGGACAGGCAGAATACAGAGTTTCTGAAGAACTTAAGATTTGTGACGAGAAAACAAAACTTTATGACCTTTTCTTTGATCCAAAAATATTTGACTATTGTATACTGGAGGAACTACTGATGGAAAATTAATTAGGCTAATATTTGCTGGGAATTGCATCTAAAATTGTGACTTTGTCTTGACATTTAGTAACAGACAAAAAAAGAAATTCTAATTTTTTGAAGGAATTGAATCACCACAAATTATTCATGCATCTTTAGAAAAACAATGGCATACCACCAACTAGATTTTCAGCTTTGAATGAAGCATGCAAATTAGCATTCAGATTAATGAATTGAGTATGCATGAATAGTGAATTTTTTTGACTCTTAAACAGGATGAGAAATCTGCATCATCTCTAATTCATCATTCAGTTCATATCTTCAGCAGCAAGAAGTAACATGACAGTGTAAGGCCATTGACAAATACATTTTTTGAATCGCGCAAAACCCCAACTCAGTGTACCTTCCTTATTTGACAGTTTTATAGATTTGTTTCTGGGATCATGGATCAAGTTGCCAGCATCCTCTGTAATGATCCCTGTTAAAACCTCCCTTCTGCTTTGCCCCAAACTATACTTGACAAAAAAAGCTCATTATTATGGAAATTATCTATATTTCTATTGATTTGATGTTTAAGATCCTGTTGATCTTCAGATTTAAACAGACACTTCACAACAGTAAGGTGGATTTGTTACTATACTACATTTCAGACAAATGTAAAGTAGTTAAAGCAGTTTTTGTTTTGCTTTGATTTTGTTAGATTAGCTTGTACATGATAAGGTATTTAAAAGATTTCATGGTTGCTAGAAAATTACTTCTATAATGTACTTTATTATGTACAGTTAAACTCATTTCTTGTGATGGAGATTTTGGAATCAACGACAGCACTACACAAATTGTTTTTAGTACATTATAAATAATTCTGTCTTAGTGAACATTTGCTTTCTGAAAGCTGCAGTGGAAATTAGTCCTTATTCAACCATACTACAGGCCAAGTCTGGTACAAACAGCTGCAAGGGATGCCCTCACAATTACCCTGCCACCAACTTGAAGTCTAATTTGGAAAAACTAACCTCTACATGAGCATTTTAGATGCTGCATTAACAAAACCTGGCTCTTTGCTAAGAACAAGCTGACATTCATACCGATTTGGATGACCTGTCTGAAGCTTGCAGATTTTCTAATACACATCCTGGATACTCTCAGACTCTTTCAATTTTAGCCATAGGCTGTCACTTGGGATCATAAATAGGTGCACAACACTAAACGTAAGTGTAAAATATACACATACTGATAATAAAGTCATGCTTTACCTTGCAAAATGTTTAGAGTGTGATTTCAAATGCAAGTTTATTTTTTCTTTCAGTCATCATCTTCAGTTCTTCTGAAGATCTATACGCATTTATAAGGTTGATTTTATACACAGAGATGCTTTTGTCTATCTGGTCGCTGAAGACTAGAAAATAGATTTCCTGAATTTTTTTTTTTCACTTTGCCAGGCCTATTGAGCCATGCCATGTAAGAAATTACTAGTGCCTGTAAGTATATGACACCTTATCAGTAAGGAATGTAATGATGTCTGTGGTGCATGATGTGAAATTATTTTAAGCTCGGAAGGACCTCCAGGAAAGGGTTAGAAGGTGGTATTCCAAGAAATAAATCATAGGTGTCTATAGGGATTTTTTTTGTTTTAAAGGAAAGATTAATTACAGACTAATATGTGACAGAAAGATGAACTATAGGTGGGCTTGTGTAGTGGTTCAAGCAGAGGCCTTAGAGTTGAGACTTCTGACTCTTCCTGTTACTGAATATGTGTCTTTGAGCAATTCAAACTGCCACCTTTTTTTATCCATCAGATGAACCCTGTACTTATGATTTTAAAGTACCACAGTTTACTTGTATTTTCAGCAAGTCAATAAAAAAGATATTTCTTTTTTCCTTATCTATATGGTTAAAAAGAGACTTCATTAAATTACTGAAAGTATTTTATATAATCAATTTTTATGTTCTATTGTATGAAATAGTCATCTTCTAAAAGCACTGAGAAACAAAATGCTGATACAAACTTAGATTAGCCACGTCCAGAAAAAAGCACTGAATAAATTCAGAGAAGGTCTAATAAAATAAAGATTAAGTGGAGATTCTCCCACTGATTCCAAATGATAAGTGATGAAGCTCTAAATCAACCAGAAGTATATCAGGTACATATGAAATAGAAGGAATAATATCTACATTTTATATAATAAAAGCACCTTGCAATAATGTGAGATAAAAAGTGATTTTCACATGACCTCTGCACTTGCGTTTTGAATTTGTGGAATTGGGAGAAATTTAAAGAAATGAAAAATTAAGAGAAAATTAAATGGCTGAAGGGATGATATAGATCAGATTTATAGACATGTAAAGAATTTACAGTGAAGAGGTTTTCTCTTATGTGCAACTAGTTGGAAGAATAAGTTTTCAAGTTAAGTGCATTGACAATAAAATATAAATCCATAGCTGGGGATACAGACACAAGATTAGGGATTAATTAAACAGATTTCAATACTGTTGTCCTAGAAGTTATTTGACCTCAATGAACTGTATGAAACTCTTCCACAGTTCAGTTGCACTTACTGACTGCACTGAAGCAGCTTACTTTTGTTTTGAGAAATTACTAGCATACCTGAAACAGAGCTTGATATATTATCCATTGCTTTATGGAGGGCATTATGCAAGCACTACCTTCACATATTCAAAATGCATTTACTGCTGTGTTTGATTTATTAGGCATCTGTTCTGGGGTAGCTTCAAACAGATGATATAAAAGGTAAAAACTTGTGCATATCTTACAATTTGCATACAACAAAACAATATAGTATGCCATAAATAGGAACCTGTAATAACCAATCTTCAGTAACACAGTGTTTATTCAGGTCCAAAAATTTCCAAAAATGCAAATGTCTTTGTTTATGATGTGCTACATTATTGTATATATATTTTTGTATGGTATACTGTAAATTGTATTTTATACCTCTAAAGTAAAGATGGCAAGCTTGAATCCTGCATCAGATAATAAATAGCATCCACCCTTTGCCTCATCTTTATTTACTAAATGGGCAGCCCTATGTGCTGTTATATACATTAAAGTTATCTCAAAGCAATAGAAATGTGGGTGACTTGATAGCAAGGCCTGTGCATGAAACAGCTGCAGTACCCTGACAATTGTAAATGAGAAAGTACTCCTACAGTGATTAGAGCATCCATGAGCATCCCAAATTGTAAAGAACCATACTCCATAGTGACATATCTTGCATTAGGAAATATATTAGGAATATGAATTACATGAATTATAGTAGTAGCTTTCTGTAGTCTAGTTTATGACATGGACTGAAGCTCAGCTATTTCCAACTTTTCCCAGCCCAATCACTCTCAAGTACTTCAATATTTTTTTCCATAGTGATGTAGAACTAAAGGCACTACCACCTATGCCTTCTCATTTAAGCTCGTGATTATGTCAGCAAAGCCTTCTAAAGCCAGATCCAGGCATTCTCTGCCTGCCCTGTTAGCCAGATGTTGCATATTTTTGTCAGTGTGGCACCAACCCCAAGCTAATAAACTTTGCCACTTAGCAGAGATTAAAATTTTGAGCGCTTTGGCAGAGCAACAACTGCAATGTGACTTCCAGGTTAGATCTGGCTCACAGATTATTGATTTAAAGACCAGGGACAGAAAGCAGATTCACTGCAATCAGGTTTTGCCATGCAAGCTAGTTATCTATTATGCTTAAAAGGAATGAAGAGAAAAAGAAACCTCCAGAATGCTTGCGAACCTAACACATAACAGATATGTGTTCTAACTGTTGATAGGTAACTGTGTAAGCTGCTTCTGTTTTTCAGTGACAATAGGAGTCTGGACAACTACCACTAAGTAGATATTTACCTTTTTGAATTCTAATGCTGGTTTGCTAGAGGTAAGTTGTGCACTCTGGTTTGAAATCTGATAGTCCCATAAAATTTACTAGGGCTTTGTTTAAATTCAGCTTCCTAAATGAAAGAGCAGAATTCCACAAATCTTTTCTCAGCCACTGCAGAAGGTAAAATTTCATCAGGACAACTCCTTAAATGTTTCTGTCAAATTTCAAGATTAGATGGCTTGCTCTCTGTTCTACATTGATTATAATGACTCCATATTCATCAGTGCTAGATGACTAGATTTATAAAGACCTGTATTGTAGCACCTAAAATTATGTGATACGAATCTCACTTTTGGACCAAATACTGCTTCATTTATTTTCTATGAAAATCTTAGCTTGACAGGATTTCCAGAATTTATCTACTGTATAATAAGTTCTAAATATTCACAGCATGCATAGAAAATTCCATTTAAAAGCACATCTAGAGAATGGCATCCCATGTTTCATAAGGTAAAATTAGTAATCCTCAGTCTGATCTGTCTTGACTATATGCAGCCTTTCTATTTTCCTAAATATCAGGCTTAAAGTGGCTTAATTAACATTATTTCCCTCTCTTTAGCTGATATTATTACAGTGAAGAAAGAAAATTAAAATTAATAATATACAGGGAATGAGAATACATGTGAGCAAGGGTGTGAGTCTTTCAGGTCAGTGACAGGAGCAGTGATCTAGTAAGTGTAAATTCTGTTCCCTTTTGAACACTGCCCATGCATTTACCACACAAACTATGTGACAATGCTCAAGAAGAAAAGAAACCAAGATCTTCAATTTTGTGATCTAGTCCTTCAGCTGCCAGAGAGATGTTTAAGTTTTCGAGAAGACAGGATGGTGCAAAAAACTATTTAAGTGAGCTGATCATCCAAATTTAAGTGTGTAACACAAATGCTTAAGATGAGAGGATAGAGAACTGAACCCAATGTTACACAGATATCCTGCTGAATGCTACAGGCATGCCTCACCAGAGATGTGAGACAAAGGTTGAACAGTTGCTCTGCTAAGTATATTGGTCTCAGAAGATCCCACTTGACTTCACTGTCTGCATGTATTGCACTGGAAACACAGAAGAGAAACCTAGTTTATGAGTTCTGATGAGTCACTATGGATTTCTCCTTTTGGACCATGTACTTATTTGCATCATATTCTCCTTTGACAGCTCTGGTAAATTAAAAAAATTATATAATGAAAGCAAACTCAGGTTTGCTTCTCTTTGAAAAATGTGCACACTACCTGAGGGAAATGTGCACATGGAAGGGTGCTTTAGAGCAAATAAGAGAGATTTTTTGTATTTGAAATTTAATCTACCAACACTACCAAGAATTACTTTTCAGCATTACAGATGATGCATTTTCCATTTCATAAAACATTTCAGGTTCTGGACTCTCACAAAGTTGTCTGCCACACACCTCTTACCTCAGTTATTAAATAAAAGGTTTTCAATTATAAAACACAATTTCTTGAGCAGAAGTTTTGGAACAAGTTCCATATATACAGCTGTCCATTCCATGATTTTCACTCAAAGGTGGCCAAAGCAGTTGAAAGTCAACTCAGAGACTTTTCTTAGCCACCACCTCAGTTAACCATATTCTATGAATACAAAGAGGATCCTAGACTCCAGCGATCTCCTTCTGGTGTCTGCCTTCTTTGATCTGACATCTATCCCCATCCTTCCAAGTTGTCTCTTAAAATCAGGGGACTGTAGTTCTTTCATTCCCTTTCTTTGGCTAAGCCACCTGTGAGGAGGGGTCAAAGAGACTGACAAGTCTCTTTGCCAGCAACTCTGTAAAAATAACTGATTAGAAAATAAAAAGGAGAATTTCAAAAGCGTTCATCTGCAATTAAAAAAACACAACTCTATTTTAAACAGAACAGCGGATAATGCAAATTATAGCTAAGACACCAGAAAGCAACAAAGAAAAGCAACAAAGAAAAGATTTCCATGCTTTTTTGACATTAGTGTCTCATTTTTCTAGGGTGTTATAATAAACAAGCAAGTATCGGTGGAGCTGTTAAAACACAGTAAATCTCCAGTCACTTCAGGGTATACAGTAACAGGGGAGAAAAAGTGTACACTTTTAACATTTTCCTTTCTAAATCTAATGCTCTCTAATCTGAACTTTGTTCCAGAAAGTAAAGTTCTTTTGACAGTAAGTGATGCAGAGGTGCAGCAGGTTATGCCAACAGCTTCAGAGATCTATTTTAAACCTGAAGAGACAGGAACAATTAAATTTTTCTCTCCAGACCATTTTAATGACAGAAAACAAGCCTGTCTGCTTCCGGAAGGATAATGATTCTCACTCAAGGAAACTTCAGGCTCCCCAATTTTATCCTTTACAAACTCTGAAAAACAGGAAAAAGGAATTCATTTCCTGATATGCTAGCAATTTGTGTGAATTCACAATCATGCACCAATGACTGGCTCATTCGGCAAGCATTGTTTTCAGGGTTGAGAGCTGCTGGTTTGATAAAAGCAGTAAGGACATGAAAGGCAAATGCCACTTCACACCAGCTGATCAAACTTTTCTCTTTCTTTTCTTATGTTTTCCTTCTACTGATGAGAGACCAAGCTACATTTTGGACGTGTTTTGGTAGTATTATCTGGCAACACTGAAGTGCAATTAATGCATTTTGCCCCAAGCTACTGTGATTGCTACAGCTCTTCCAAAAGCTGTAGGCAATTTCCAGGCAGTTTTGAAATCATTAAATTGATGTTTTGAGACACATGAACATACAAGATACCCTTCAATGAGAAATGAGGCATTGCTATTTGGTAAGAGTCACAAAGAGATTCGAGTGACAAACCCTACTCATATTAGGGCTATTAGACTTTCCATTCTTGCTCATCACCAGTTTAATAGGATTTAATTTTTTTTTTTTTTTCAGATCTGTGTTTTGCATCAGAAATTCACTTGCAGCATTCCCTCCCTTTCCAAAGTATGATTTTTCCAAATAAATGTAGATACTTTTGTGACTTAATGGACTCTCATATCTGCAGAAAACACTTAGCAAGTTTATATGCAGATGAGTATAGGTAGGCAGTTCCAGATTCCTACAAACTAGGTCTGACCTGATATGACTTCCCTCCCCAGGGGTTTGATGCAGTTCAATCCCATAATACCTCCTTTAAAGTCAATATACCAGCTCTGGCAAAAGCTGTGTAATGATCTCATGAACTGGAGCCTTTGGTCTCTTACAGCCAGCTATGAATATCAAATTGGAAGTTCTTGGTGCCTTTACAGAGTCTTTTGGTCCCTATTGAGAGACATTTTATTTACTCTTACATGTGGATAAAGAAAGCTAATCATTTTCCCTGGATAATTTTCATGGCAAGTCACTTACTATAGCCCAATTATGTATGGCCTTTGCCTGTGGAATGTCTATAAGGGAATCCTGTAGAGTATCCTGTGGCTAAAGGCACAGCAGCAGACTCAGGCAATTGGCCTAAAGCTGTGACAGAGCAGGAAAATAAATAATTTAATAAAAAAGTCCAGCATCCTGCAAAACATCTGGTAAACTATCTTTTGATTTGCTTAACAGGATATATTTAGTAAATATGCAACTACTCCTCTTTTTCCTACATCCACTTTAGTATAGGGAAAAGGTCTTATTGACATCAAGGCATGTTGAAACAAGCCATGTTACACATCAATGACGTCAAACCCTACTGTGTGCAAGAAGGATACATGAAAGGAAAACAGTGTATATACCAAAGCCTGCATCCTGCACTGCAAAACAAAATTCTCATTTCTGGCTCTCCATTCTGCCAAGCTAGAAATAGATTTTTGTGAA
This sequence comes from Psilopsiagon aymara, assembly GCA_024733675.1. Taxonomy (NCBI): domain Eukaryota; kingdom Metazoa; phylum Chordata; class Aves; order Psittaciformes; family Psittacidae; genus Psilopsiagon; species Psilopsiagon aymara. The sequence goes on from JANRGW010048206.1 coordinate 21,631, forward strand.
GAAATCTGCACTGCTTGAGTAACACTTGAAGATAAAATAAAAACTATAATAAGCCAATGAATTACATGCAGTTAATTAATCTATTACCAGAGTATTTTTACATATTGAAATTTTGTAGCTGCACAAATAGGAATTTATAAGTAGCCCTGTAAAAAAGCTCATTTAAAATTTTTTAAAAAAAAGTCACTTACTCTCGTACTTGTGTAGATAAAAGTAAAGTAAGGCAGGGCACATATCTGAGAAAACCTGAATGGTTCAGAGAAGGCGCTGCTGTATGTTTGAAAAGTCAGATGCTTTTGAAATATATCAGTGACAATGGAATTGTCAGAATTCTTTATCATTTCATTTTAGAAGAAATGTTACTCCACTACACTTATTAATCATCACTGTACATAGCAACAGCCAAATACTAGACAGTGGGAAAAATTCACCAACATGTCAAGTTTACTGGGGACAAGGCTTTTCAAATCTGATATTTCAAATTGCTTTTCTTTTTCATCTAGACAAAGCTAAGGAAAATGCCACCCAAACCTGAAAATAATACACAAAATAATAAGTGTCTTCTGGATATTAAAATCTCAAATGTTTATGAAATATTCTTAAATATTATATTTCTTAGCAAGTAGTTGAAAATCTCATGTATTTGTTCAAAGACTTTATTATCTCTGAAGTTATACTTCCAGCACTTTAAATCCCAGTGGTTCACTGGGAAGGTTGATCATATAGAAAAAAAAGCACTTCACAGTTGCATAATGTGGTTAGTTCTTCCAATTTTGACTCTTTATTATTAGTATTATTTACTTTAGTTGTAAAGTATCTTGGAAATTTTAAAATTTGTCACATATTTCTATGAACAGCTACAGTACAGTACTGCTCCTTACTAATGTGGAAGGAGGTCTCAAAGTGGCAGCACTCCATGGAACAGAAAGATTTTTCTCACATGGAAAGATTTTTCCAAACTAGTATGTTTGATACATGTATTCCAAATAAAGGTGCTGTAAAGTATACAATGAATTAAAAAAAAAAATAATGCAAATGAAGGAACAGATCAAAGTAAAAGGAGTTAGCATTTATGATCAGGTATGCCCTTGGTACGTTGCCTTTCTCTTACATGGACACAACTGACATCCTTAAGTGGCCACTTTCCCAGCATATATAAAGGTTTAGTATGTTATGTGTGTAACTATATTAGTGGGCTTGGAAAGGCAGGTCTGACTTAGCTATTTATAGATGAATCAGGATCTGTCTGTATCTTAAGTCAGGGATCTTTTACACAAAGAAGCAGCCAAATTTCCTGCTCAGGACCCAAGACTTAGTTGCCAAACAGTTTTCCAGTACAATTAAATGTGCCTATAAGCATACAGTCACTGAAGCATAGCCTTACTCCTCAATACTTTAAGAAGTACTTGAATATTGTTTTTTAGTATAATTCTGAGAGATGGAATATTTTATGGCCTTTCTTAGTTTCTCATAAAATACAACTGGTGTTGCAGTTTGACATGAATGTGCAAGACCCTCACTGGACCAGTTAAAAACTTATATTTTTTTTTAACTTTAGGTTTTTAAACTAGTGTTTCTTTTATATATATATATTTTAATGTCAGTATACTTTCTTAGTTTGCACATGACGTAGCTTTTTTTATGCTCCACCTTCCAGTGGGTGATAGGTGCTTGGAATTAAGATATAAGCAAATTTCTCATTTCTCTTTCAATTAAACTCTAAATATTTCAAAATATTTAACTACATTTAGGTGAATTAAAATGAAACATATATTCATAAACAATCTCTCCCTCTCTCTTATTTCTTCCTCTCATACAATTTAACTAAAATTATGTAATCTGCTACAATTTGAACAGACGAGCTAGAAAAGGCATGAATAAATGCATAGTGTAGATGGTGTGTAGTGAGCCATCCTTATTAAACCAAGAGATGATTGGTGTCCTTCAGGGATCAGTGTTGGGACCAGTCTTCTTCAACATCTTTGCCGGTGACACAGACAGTGGGGTTGAGTACGCCCTCAACACTTTTGCAGATGACCCCAAGCTGGGTGGTTCAGTTGATATGCTGGAGGGAAGGAATGCCATCCAGAGGGACCTTGACATGCTTGTGAGGTGG
>JANRGW010048208.1:0-22192 GCA_024733675.1 Psilopsiagon aymara
AACAGGGGCAGGATTTCACATGAGTAACTTAGGCACTTCGGATAGGCTGTAAACCCTTGAGTACCTAGCCAGGAGGGAAACAAGGGAGGGACTTTGCGGTTGGAGAAGGGATTAAAAAGAAGGCTGTAACAGGGATGTGCTCTGCTTACTGCGGCGCCTGGTTTTGTGGAAACGTTTAATAAATTTCTGCTTTGCTGTTGAGTCTGACCCGAGTCTTTGAGGACATTTCCTGTGTTTCTCAGATGCGGGGGTTCAGAAATACGGTCGTGCTGTATGTACCACAGGTTTTGATCAATGAATGCAAGGAGCTTCTTGCATGGGCACAGTTTGAGGCTAGAACCAGTTCCTGAATGCTGAATTCTCTCAGTACTCATTTAGCACAGGAAGGTCCCTGAGTATTGTTTTCTTAATCTTCTGGAATTAGAAATGCAGAGCAGAGATGGCTGAGTCTTAGCAGAGCCAGTGCAGGGGGCAGTCACTGTCCCAAAGCTGATTCTGTTGATTTTGAGGATGATACACAAGAAATACCAGTGAATAAAGTGCCAGAGAATGAAGTGCTTTCTCCCACATGTCACACAGAGGATATTTTTTATAATGATTTTTTGAACAAGAAACTGAACAGTCTTGCCAGGGGTCTTGAGTCTAAAATATCTGGAAGAGCCCCATATGGGGAAGAAGCTGATTGTAAGCATCCCCAGAGACATAAATTGCCTGAGGCATATGAAGGGCCCCTACTTGGGTCAGAATCACACAGAAGATATATACAAAGAACTGGGGGAGATGAAATCTCTGAGCTTAGATTTGGGTATCAGTCTCCTCTCTTGTAGTTTGCAGCAAGTTACAGTCCCTTTGTCAGCTCAGGCTTTACAAAACAAACTTGTATGAAATTCCAGTGCAGATCTGTGGATAGCTCTATCACATCGAACTGCTTGGCCTTTCTGATAATCATCTCCAGTGTCTGCCTAAAGACAGAGTAAATCTCAAAAAAAAAAAAAACAAAACCCAAAACAAACAAACAAAAAAAAAAAAACAAACACCCCAAAATGGAAATTTACCTCCAGAAAAATAGATTTGAAAGTTTTCCCAAGGAGCTTTGTCATACTGCTAATTCAGAAACAACAGATCTAAAGTACAGAATATAATCAGTGTCATCCCAGAAGAGGGAGGCTTTCTGACAAACCTAGTTAAGCCACTCTTAGCTTTTAATAACTTACCCTCCATTCCTCCTACACTGCAACACTGCCAGAAACTTGCTGTGGTGGATCTGTCTCATAACCTCCTGCACAAGCTTCCCCCAGGTTTGAAGAATCTCACTGAAATGAGACTGCTCAAACTGCTAGCAGCCTGGAGAAGTTCCCACACCAGACCTGCTGCTGGTTGTCCCTTTCCCATGTTTACCTTGATGATATTCCTAAAGGAATATGCACTATGAAAAACCTGGAAGTATTTGCCCTGGATGACAATCAGATACAGGAATTATTTGGTCCTTTGTTCTAATTTATATTTTATCGATACCTCCCTTTTGCAAAGTCTAAGTTCTTCATTACAGTTGAGTGCCATCTTTCCTTACTACAGTGAGAAGGTATGTACCACCTGGTATGCACATGAGCAGGGAGAAGAAGGCAAGAATGTGGAAACACTGACCCCTGTGTTGAATTATAAAGATGAATTCCTAATTGGCCAACCTCCTGTTGTTTTTAGTCTTTTTTTTTTTGTGTACACTGGAAAGTAAGAACTGCATTTGTTTAGACTCAATATTACGAGGGTAGTGAGGCACTGGCACAGGTTGCCCACAGAAATTGTGGCTACCATCCCTGGAAGGGTTCAAAACCAGGTTGGAGCAGGCTTTGAGCAACCTGGTCTAGTGGAAGGTGTCTCTGCCTGTGGCAGGGGGGTTGGAACTGAATGATCTTTAAGGTCCCTTCCAACCCAAACCATTCTATCACAAACTGAAACAGAGTGGAGGCCAATTTAAAAATGGATATAGTATTATTAATGCCTTTAACACCATTAACATTTGTGGATCATTTGATTTGTTTGGAAATATGGAGGAGGATTCCAGGCAGTCAGAACACATGCATTTCTACTGGAACCTGCCTTTCTATTCTGTCTTACAGGTGTAAAAAGCTGTTTTGAGAGTATCCCTACACTTCTGCAAAACTCTTCTCCGATGTTTTGACAGTCTTTAGTTAACAGTATTTTGAATGCAAGCTGTCAAATCCTTAGTATCACAGCTCATCTCTGAGGTAGCTTGGTGACAGTTTGTAAAATACCTGTGTACAACAGACTTATTTTAAAGCAGGGAGTCTGCAGAATGCAGTATTCAGCAATGATTCTGGGTCCTGCCATGTTGCAATGCCTTTGTTATTCAAAAGAACCATGACAAATACCCCTTACTAAATTCTAGTATGCCAAATTTATATGCAGCCATGTCTTCCCACAGCACTTTACAGCTGTTTGTCCTATGCATCTGATGTCTTTTTCTAGTTTTTATTCGGTATTGCTCGGTAACTCCTTAAACCCTTCCAGAGTTTCATTTGCAGCATACATAAAGCACAGGGGACTGGGATCCGCCACTGTGATTTAAAATGCACAAGTGGGTGAGAGCAGACCTCTTTATTCAGTTTAACTGGTTGGTCAGAGTTGCAGTCCTGTTGTCCCTCCCCTTGAAGGAGTTACCTTAGAGAAGGCGCTGGCACCGGGAAGGAGTGGTGAAGGCAGGCTCACTGAGATCCAGCTCTTCCTAGAGCTCCACCTCCAGGTAGTGCTCTCTAAATGCTGCGGCTACATCTGCACCCAGGATATGGACCTTATTTCTGTTTGGTTCTTGAATCGATGGATACCAGAATATCATCAACACGCCTGCTGGCCGGAGAGAGCTGGGAGTGCACAAAAGTGCGGTCGTTCAGTTTTGATTTTCCATTTTACTAGGCAACTGATGCTGCTTTGATTGTTTGGAGTGTCTTACAATTTTTTTTTCATCCTAAGTGAAGGCAAAGAGAAATAGAGAGAAGAATGATTCGGAGGCTATGGAGGAGGAAATCACAGGAAGAAAGAGATTTCCAGGAAGACCGGCAGATAGGACATTTAATAGAAATGCTTTAATAAAAGCTTTTTAACAGCACAATAGATATGACAGACTCACGAGAAGGCAAAGGACTGAGAAAGGGATCATGAACAGCAAGTGGTGAGGTTGCAAACAGCCCATATTGTGCTTTGGAGCTGAGAATGAGGACTCAACTATGTCAAAGCAAGAAACCCCAATGCTGAAGTCCACTTCAGTCAGTAAGATTACAACAAATCTCAGATATTAAACATGGGTCAGCTGCTTTACTGAACTAGAGAGGTTCAAGTGGGAAAGCTGTGATTCAAAGATCCTCACAGAGCAGATAAAGCATCAATTTCCCAGTTGGCCTAAAGGCAGATTTGAGGAGGAAAGGCATAGAAAAAGGCATAGAAAAGCAAGTGATCAAGGAAAGAGGCTGGTGTCCTGCTGTTAAACAGAAATGATGGTGCTTCCGCATTAGAATAACTCTCCTGGCTTAAATTCCTGATTGACAGTCTGTCTTGTTAGCCCTGTATGAAACCGGGGCTCTTTGCTTCATTTCAGAAGTTGAGGATCTCTGTAGAAAATAACTGATCCCACACTGCAGCAATTCCCTGCTACCTCTGACCAAGATACTCCAGTTCACCTCGTGTTTCTGAGAGCTGCGGGAGCCAAGCAAGCTTTTCATGTAGAACTGAAACTGGGATCAGGAAGTCTCATGGAGACCCTTACATGAAATTATGGATTAAACAATCAAGAGGTATCAGCACATGGTCAACTGCTGGTTATAACCCTGACCAGCCAGAAGTTGATATTGGAAGGGTCATCCAGACTGAATATTTATCATGAGAGGTTTCCTGGCAAGTTAGGAAAGTGCAGCTTTGTGCCTCTCCTCCACGAGACTGCTGCAGCATGTAGATATACTCAGAGCTAATTCAGCAGTACTTTATCCCTCAAGCTGCCTCGGGATTTCTCTAAGACTCCTCACCCAGTGGGCAGATCTTACATCTTCACTTCCTAAAATACCTTTCCAACGAATAATCCTACTGCAGTCTTTGAGCTCAGGTGTGGGTTAACATGCTCCATGACACAAATGACTGCCACAATTCGGTTCTGTTTAGGCAAATACAGTAAAATGCCAAATAAATTATCAAATAAAAAAAGAAGAGCCACTTACACATCCCAAGTTGCTGCTTTTTCTAACCATTCTTGGTCAAAGAGCAGGGTGCTGTGCTCTTAGCTAGAAGATGCCCTGTGGCTTTCAGTAATAGACTTTGCTTATTTCCTTCATCTTTAGGGTAAGTATAAGAACACTGTCTGTGTCACAAGGTGTTGTGAAGGTTAATGGATTAATCTGGAATGTGGGAAGCATGAAGGCACTGTGGGAACTCCCACTGGCTTTCATATGCTGCAGATCAGACTCATATCTGGAAGTTTGATTTTGTTGTTTTTGGGTTTGTTGGCTTTTTTTGTGCTTAATGTCATAAAAGGGTCTATACAGAAAGTGCAATCTGAAACAGCTCAGGATGAGAAGGGGCACCCCTAAAGTTTCCTGAAGTCTTTGCATAGCCTTACCCAGAATTCTTTTGAATTGCTCTGTATCCAAACTTCCTTGCTAAGGTAGCAAGACATCTCTCTCACTTAACCTACCACAGCATTTCCCTCGACCCTGAGACCTGCAAAGACACCAATCAACTTCATTTTATGTTGATTCTGTACAGAGGACTCATCTACACTATGAGATGGCATCAAGGGCTGAGCAAAGGCAGAACAGCTCCTTTTATTTTTTCCTTACTGGATTAATACATAATCCTGAGTCGTTAGGATGCTTTCCAAATCTCACAATTTTATAGTTTCACAAAGAGGCAAAAGTTTTGGGGGAGAAGAAACTAAAATCTAAACCATAGAGATTTCAAGTATTTTCAGACATTTTTCTTACATACATGAGGCCACATTCACACTGCCCAGCCACGTGCATTAGCAAACACCCCAGCCACTTCCTGCTGTTGGCAGACCTGCCGCTTGTCCATCTGAAATCATCGTTGCTCATTTGACTGTAGTCACTGTGGTGTTCACAACACAAACAATAAGCGTATATAGTAATGTGAGCATGGCCCAGAGAATCTGAGAGAGTATGTAATTAAATGGAATGATCTATGCATGCAGAAAGTGAAATAAGTTTTTTTATAATTGTGGAACTATTTCAGGAGCTCTTACGAGACAAGATTACTAAAACCTGGGCTGTCTTCTAAGTCAGAGACACATAATACTTGGTTCATGTGCTGCTTGTGAAAGGCCTTCCAGAAACCTTCAACCTCCATCAACAGTCAAAACGAATGTTTCTTTTGTTGTCTTGATTAAAGCTTTCCAGTTGTTCCCGTTGTAATTCTGAAAGGATCCATCTTTGCATCCCCAGCTCTTTCAAGGCAGGTAGCTTTGTCAATGCTGCTAACAACTCACTGAACCACGTCCCACAGCCACGGCAGGACGATGGGCGAAGACTGACATCCAGCTCTGAGAGTTCTCTGAATACTGTTAAGCCTGGAAAGAACTTGACCCAGCCTTTGTCAGATACGTTGTTATTATAACTCAAATCCAGCTTCTGTAATCTGGCTAGGTGACCATCCTGCATCAGCAATGCTGCAAGAAATTACAGGCACAAACACAACTAATACATCCTCACAATTGCTTTAAAAGCTTATAAGAATAGTAGTATTTTGATACAGTATTATTTAAGACTTTTCAGCAATCAAACAAGATTCAGCTCCTCAGCAACATTAAATCACACGCTGTTGATGTCAGAAAAACTGTCTTATCACAGCTGAAGGTGTGTACAACATTTAAAACACAGGCAATTCAAAAGGAACAGAAGTAGAGGGTTAAAATTGCATGGCAACCTGAAAACCTTTGAGTCGGTTGGACAGAAATTGCATGCAGTGCTGATTAAAATAGGCAGGCAGGCTTTACAGGAAGACAACTACAAGCTGGGCAGAGATGAACTGAGAGCAGCCCTGAGGAGAGGGACTTGGGGGTGTTGGTTGATGAGGAGCTCAACATGACCCAGCAGCGTGTACTTGCAGGCCAGGAAGCCAACCATATGCTGGGCTGCATCACCAACAGCAGGACCAGCCTGTCGATGGAGGGGATTTTCCACTCTACTCAGCTCTCATGAGATACCCCCAGAGAGTACTGTGTTCAGTTGTGGGGCCCCCAACACAAGAGGGACATGGACCTGTTGGAGTGAGTCCAGAGGAGAGCCATGAAGATGCTCAGAGAGCTGTAGTAGCTCTCCTATGGAGACAGGGTGAGAGAGTTGGGCTCAGGGGAGACCTTATAACAGTCTTCCAACACGTAAAAGGGGCCTACAAGAAATCTGGAGAAGGACTTCTTACATGTACAATTGGCAAAAGAGACACTCATCAAGGATAGTGTTTATAAAGTCACAAATATTCAGGCTTCATCTCACCAGCCTTCAGATTACAGGGCCTTAATAACTGCCACGCAGCTATTGCCAATCTCAGACACTCAAAACCCATGAGTCAGGCCCACAGAATCACAAAGATGATTATAAAATAAACAGGTTTTTAAGGGATCTTAGAATTGATTCCATCATCATGTTTCTATTTTCCAGTATTTCTCAGCAGCTGCTAAGAGATGGGCAAAAGTATTTCTGATTTGATTCTTCCACAATAGTGTGACACCCCAAAACACACCTAATGGACTGAGAGCTAGTAATGCCTGTATTACTGCCTGTCAGCATGCACATTTCCTATAAATTACTGGACACAAAGCCAGCAACTGAACAAAATAAAACTCCTCAGAGGCAGTTTAAATATCTGATACAAAAAACAGATGCAAACCCTACATTTTCTAAGTGCTGCCTTTTTGTATTAATACTTAAAACTACTAAAAGATTCTCTGCATCTTATACTTTTCAGCTTTGGCACTGTGCATGTACAGGACAACCAAACTTCAGTAAAATTAAAACCCTTCCTGGGTAAAATACTGCTGCATTTTCCATCTTTTCATTTGATTTATGCAAAAATCTGCTCAGCTCATAGAACAAGTCCCTTCTGAATTGTGGTCTAAACGCCCTGGCTCCTTGACTGCTAGTAAATACCATATTATACGTACTTAGAAGTGCCAAATCTTCATCCACCAAGTTACAGCTGCTCAGTCTTAACACTTGAATCTCCATTGCAAGCTTTAGTGCTCCCAAAAGCAGCTTTAGGTTCCCACCAACGCACTTATTCCAGGAAAGGTCTAAGATCTCCAGTTCAGGAAGGTGAAGGGCAGCCTCAGCTGAAAAGATTAAGACCAGCAACTTCTGCTTACTGAGAGAAAACAACAGGGCTTCAATAGGCAACTCACCAACAATTCACCTGTAAATGGGCTTCGAACAGGCTGCCTACTTGTGCTGAGAATTACTTATTTCATCCTAATGAGAGTCAGAATAAAGAAGGGCCTGCCAACAGAATCTTTAAGAACTCTGTGGAGGGGTTTCTTGTCTTTCTGTTTATGTTATTGGTTTGACCTTGTTCCACTGAAGCCAATTTAACTTAACAGCTTGTTTTTAAACCATCTTCCATCAATTTAAAGACAGCAAATTCTTGCTGTGAACTCACAATGCAAGGTGAAATGCTCTGTATCTTTTGACAACACCAATTTCCATGATGTCACTCTTACATAATTGTAATGATATAAATATAGTACTTTTCCTGCAGGGATCTCAGACCAATTTAGCTTGCTACTCCTTCTGCTGAAGGCAGTCAAGTTTTACTACAGGTTTCAATGTCACTAGTAAACAGTACAAAATGGAAGTGCAAATGTAGTAACTAACTGATCCCTCTTAGGGGTACTTAGATTTCATGTGCCATATGGAACACCTATCAAAAGTACAGTGTAGCCACTAATCCACCAGGATTTGCAATAAGTAGGCAAAAGAGGCTGAATTTACATGTCCCACGTTAGACTGGACTTTTCTTCATAGCTATGCAGTCTCTTTTCCACTAATGCAGCCATTGCTTCAGTTCCTCCACTGTCCCATGCTTAACTCTATTCCAGAGAGTTTCGACTGAAACTTTCACCAGCAGTGAGGTGAAAAACCTTCAGCAGAACTTTACCCCATTAAACTGCAAATGCAGTGTTACAACCAAAGTATAATTACAGCGTAATGTAAAATCAAGTTTTCCTTTCTCATCCCAAATTAGGAAGTATGCAAAAGCTCCCTATCAGACAAGACTAAAAGGACTTCATCCAGTCAGGTATGATCGGGTAAGACACACAATGGTCTTCCGTTGCAGCTGGGTCCCCTGAAGCACTGGTTTCATCACAGGCTTTTTCAGCTAGGACCTGTGGCATAATGTAGCCATGATCTCTGGAGTTCAGCCAACAGAGAATGAAGTACTTATCCAACAAGTATACACAGAGAATAGACACTTTAGAAAAACATTCCTACCTAGTGATGAAAACGACTCTTCACCTAAACCACAATTGCTGATGGCCACAGATTTCAACTTCGGTAAAAACCTGAGCCTCCCCAGAAGAGGTCCAGATGAGATGCCTACATTTTTATTCCAGGATAAATTCAGCTCTTGAAGACTGGAGAGTAAAGGTATCACCTGGGCTGTGAAAACATGAAATATTTATTAGACAGTCACCAATCCAAAACAAATATGTAGTTGTATATTTGCTTGACATAATTTCTTTTCTTTATAAATCAATCCGAAAGTCAAGGCCAAATTCTGACACTCAAATTTATGTGAGTAATGTTTTAGTCCATAAATAGCCTTGTTATTTTCAGTAGGAATGTTTAAGAAATCAGGTATTACATACGGTGTGGAAGGTCATCAGAACACAGCTTCCTGTTGAAATTTTCTAGGAGATGTAGGGAATTTAACATTAAATGAGATGGGGGTTATTTCTAAATGTCTTTGCTGCTAACTGAAACTCCTTTGTATTAATGCTATTATTCTCTATTAGTCAATAAATTAAAAATAAATTAAGATTGCTATTTCTAATAGTCAGTATTTCCCAGTGCTTCAGCAGTAGCTTTTCAAATTAGCTTATCATGGAAAATATAGGCATTGAGTCATGGGATGTCATTGTTATTGTTCTAAAGAGTAAAAAAACCCAATGTCAAGATATTGTGATAATGCACACAGAAAAATAAACTGGCTCACTAGGTTAGGCAGGATCCCTTACACCTTTGAGTGTTTTCAGAAGTCAAAACCTAGATTCTTAATGGATTTCCTCAACATGTTCTTACACAAAATGGTCATGTCCTCATCTGTTACACAGCACTGGTGGAGATCAAGGACTTCGAGATTATTCAAGCTGGCCAAATGAGCTGTTGAGTCTTTAAAGCCACCACCAATCTCTTTGTTACATGATATGTCTAATTTCCTTAGGTCTGCAAGGTGCTGTAAAGCGGAGTCTGAAACGGAAAAGGGAGCATCCTGGTCACCGGCTGCCACAATAGCACAGGTCACAGCTTTAGCATTTGTTTACTTCAACGTCAAAGTTTGCACAAGGTATTGCAGGCAAAGCTCTTAGACTAAGCTTCAGTGTATAATCACAGGAGACATACAGTAATACCACAAAGCTTCCCCATCTTTGCAACTCCATTCCTCTCTGAAAGAGCAGGTGAAGGTGAGGCCAGCTCATCCCCCAGATCCATTCAATCCTCAGGGTTTTGCTGAAATTACTACTGGATGTGCTAATTAGTGCCAGTTGGTTTGTCTTCTGGATAAAACCTCCACTAGAGAGAGACACAGACAATAAGCCCATTTCATATGACTTCACTGGACACTCATTAAGCGATAACAGTGAATTTGGATTTCCCCCTGAAAGTAGGGATTAGCTTGTTAAAAGTTAGCTAGAGTGTACGGGCCTTGTTTGTGTTCTGTCTGGGGAGAGGAAGCATGTCCATAGAGCCATTAATCTACCCTAAGAAGTGTCTCAGATAAATGGTGTGGAGGGTGACTCTCCCCACTGACTTTCACATGCTTGAGCTCAGTGAAGATAAATGCTACTTCTGCTGAAAGTCTCTGTAGTCTTTTATCAATCCTCAAACAGCAAATAACGATTGCCCATTAATACTGCCAAACCATCAGCAAAATCCCACCTCATTGCCTTTCTTAAATGGTTTTCAGATGTACAATTTATTCGGAATGAAAGTCTTTCTGAACATAAAATCTAACCTAAGCCCTTGAGGCTGTCTTGCTTTAATCCACACATGTGCAAGTTTAATTCTTTCAAGCCTGGCACATTTTTCAGAGCCTGAGCAATAACCTTCATGCTGCAGCCGATGAGTTTGTTGATAGAGAGATCTAACACTTCGAGGTTTGGGATCACATTTAGAATTTTAGCTGGGAAAAAAGAAAAGAAGAACAGAATTGGTAATTGTCTGGAATATACATATAGATGGGCCCCAGAAAAATATAGCACCATGGCAAACAGGATGAGGTAGGCAGGTTTGCCTGTAAGTGTGGTTTAGACTTACTAAATTCTGTTCTACCTAAAAATACAGCAAAACAAAGATTGGATAGGAATAAAGAAAACCAATGAAAAAATCTGCTTCAAAATAAAGGTGAAAAAAATATAAGGATAGCTAGGAAAATACAGGGGAATAAAAATCAGAAGTACAATGAGAAAGAAAAAATTCTAATGAAAATACACAGGACTTTATGTTGCATATCGGCCATCTCCTACAGTACAGATGAGGCCATAGAGGCTTCTCTTTGGGGGGTAAATATCTTTTGAAACACAGAATGATATAAAGAAATGACACATGATTAAGCTGTGGTGAAAGAGAGGAGGGATGGTCAGTGGTTGCCCACTCAGCCAAAATTCTCATTGCTCAGGCCTTCTTTCCCATCCCACAGCTACCTACCTATTCAGCTGCCTAATTTTAAGGAGTCAGTGTTGGAAATTCTGGCGTATATGAGTTGCTCAGGGTCTCAAAGGATCAAGCAACCCTGGACCACTGAGGCAGCCAGACTGCAGATTACATCTAGCTATTTTCCTTCTCAACCATACCTTGTGTGATTAGAAAGAACAACTTTCTTCCTTGAAAGAAAGTGCATTAAAATGCAACATTGTTATAATGCAGACCCTGAAATAAATTAACTTTCTACTAATACTGAGCTCAATACAGCCATGATCTATGTCAAACAGGTTATATCTCTGTGAAGCCACCTTCAGCCCAGCTAGGTCGATACACATACCAAGGGATTCTCCATCCTTTGCTGTCAGGTTACAGTCTGTAATTTTCAGAAGTTTTAACTTGCATCCTTTCTGCAATTTTTTTGTCAGGAGTGATAGTTTTCCACCTATGTTACTGTTCCATGATAAATCCAGTTCTTCAAGTTGAGAAACAATTTCAAAAGCCTCTCCTGTAACAGATGTTTAAGATGACTCCTTCTAGGTATCAATTTCAGTGCAAGATGAAAACAAAGGTTTGGAATATATTAAAGAGGAAGGTTAGTCACTTCATTCTCAAATTATTGTACTTCAAATGGCCTGCCACAAAAATTGGTATATGTGTGAATTGTTGCTACTGCAGCAATGTTGCATAAACTCTCACCTTGTCTAAGGAGCAATACAGATCACAAGTCATTGTCACAGTACACACAGACCTGGAATTTATTCAGGTTCCCAAATCCCCATCAGACTGTTTGGCAAGAATTGCAGACCTTTCCAGGACCCAGAAAGTCTAGTCTATAGGAAAATCAATACAAGTGACAAGTCTGAATTTATTGCCCTGTGTAGTTCTGCTCTGTTTTACTTGGCAAGCTTCCAATGTCCTTTGTACTGTATTTACAGGTAATTTTGGAGGGGATTAAAGAAGGCCCTCTCCCAACTATTTCTGAATATGTAAAAGTTTCATTTCTAACAGGAATTTCTGACTCACTTCATAAGAAATCAAGATGAACATGATTTTGACCCAAACTAACTTTCCCATGATCTCAGGGCAGATGGCACTGATTTTGCTTACAGTCAGAAAAAACAGCCTTTTGCAGTCTTCACATACCTCCCAGTGTGAACTGGGTTAGTGCTTCCTTGCAATACTAATATGCCACTGCAAAATCCAGCTTCCTAACTTCCTTTACAGAAGAGGAAGACAGGTGTATATTTGCATAAATTCATTCCCAAAGAAGATCAATTAATCAGACCATATGCAAATACCATTTCAAAGTGTCACATACAAATTCTTATATAAAGTCTTGTCATCAACCTAACAATTAAGAATTGCATATTAATAATAATAAAACACACATCTGTGTGTTTTCCAAATTAGTTCTTAAAAAAAGTTTTATAATCGAAAACTAATTATTTCTGTTGTTGAAAGGGAATATCTAGGTTTGAGAGAAAAGGACATGTTGCAGTTTCTGGTTTTGCACTTATTCAAAATTATTGCCTCATTCTTGAACACTAAGCAATGCTCTGCAGCTAAGAAATGGTTTTGCCTCTGCAGCATAGCCTGTTTCTGTTTGACATGGGGAGTACCATTCCAGACACATTTTCCACCCAGAAGATAAATAAAGGACTACAACTCCAGGAATTATTTCCTACCGCTTCTCACAGCAATAAGCAATCACATAGGAGAGGATGATATTATGGTTATGATTTCTAAGCAGAATGCACTGAGTCCAAAAGTGGCCACATTTCCACAGAGAATTATGAACATAGTCAAACAGGCAGTAGTGGCCTAAATACACATGCTGTTTTCAAAATTGCAGGAAAAATCTACGAAAACTGAGTGTTGCTATTCCACATGTCAAGGGCATCACATTTTGGCTCGAAATTCAAGTCCTATGATCAGTTTTGTATCTGTCTCAGCAGAGGCCAAGCCAGAAGAGGGAAAGAAACTGCAGAGAAGAACCAGGCAGAATAAATCAATTGGAAATATAACCAGTAACTAATAAAACTCAAGGGCTTGATAAAGGATAAAATAAATTTGGAAATAAAAAAAAAAAAAAACCACCACAAAACAAAGATCAGAAATGGACAAATAATTATTTTCACCAGCTTCTGTAGAGATGGTACAGTTTTTGTTCCCAGCAGACAGCATGACCCACTTTTGTGCTACCACCATATATGTAATATTATTGCCATACCTTTCCTGGAAAAAGCCTAGATATGAATGGCATAAACCCCAGCTTTATAACTCAGACTGGCTTTTAGAACTTGCAAAATAAGAAGTAGTTTTTGAATTCCCAGTTGATTGAGCTTGCCCTCCTTTTTGATACATATCTCAGACACGTCCCACAGTAAACTCCAGGCCCAGAGGTGACTCAATGTCAGAACATGAGTGCATAACACTACCTTTAAAACTCTTAAATCTCATGCTTTGCAGAAAGCAGGGTTGCAGGCACTCCAAGCAAAGAAGTAATGAAGGGAATAAGCTTCTCCCAGGCCTACAAAAACAAGTCATAAAGCTTCAAGCAGCACTTCTGTTTTTAAATCTCTTCCAAAAGACCAAAATTTTTTCATGATGAGCACTCATGCGTCCTGCCTCATGAAGACCTAAGGTGAACCTATTATGACTGACTCTGTTTCAGTTCTTCTATCATTAGATATCAAAGATAAAAAAACAAACCAAAACAAAATACTAACTGGAATTGAAAACATGCTTTCCTGCAAACAGGACTGAATTCTGTTCCCTTCTGAATATGAAATCTTAATATCCTGAGGAATGAACTTGGCAGAGCAACCCATAAGCCCAAGTTCTTTCTGCTGTTTCACAGCAAGAGTTTACATTGCCCTTTGTGGAAGCAGCAAGAATAGGATGTAGAAAAAGATGAGATGGATTATGTTAGACACAAGCTGTCTGTAAGTGAATGTAAATGAAATCCTGCACCTAAGGAGGTGACATCCTCAGCTGTCAGTCTGCAGTTGTTAAGTCGAAGGACTTTTAACAGGTTTACATGATGAAGATGAACAGTGAGAGCTTTCAAAGTCCCACCAACACCACCATTCCAGGACAGACTGATCTCTTCCAGCTCTGGGAGAAAGGGCAGTAAAGTAGCTGTAAAAAAAAAAGAAAAAAGAAAGAAAAGAAGAGAAAAGGGAAATCTGTTTGCATCTTCTCTGCACACTCTGGGTGTTACTACATCTTAACACAAACATGCTTTCTACAACAAATACAGCATTTTAAAGCCATGACAATTTGTATCTCAGTTTTCTTATCTGTAGTTCGAGTGTTAAGGACATTAAGCTGCTTCACAGACTTGATTTTTATATTTACATATATATATTACATAATTTGTGTAACTTATTAACATTTCTCAGGGACCTGGGACCACCAGATGAATTGTTAAATAAAGCCAGGCCTGTATAAAAGAAAGGGAATAGAAAAGAGGAAAGTGAATAACTGAATAGGCAAACAAGAATTAAAGAAATGTATGAAGTGACTAGTTGAATAAAAAGTGTATTTACCAAGCTCTGTTACATCTGCTGCACTTAATGCACAATTATTTAGATCCAGATTCTTGCTGTTGAGTTTCTTCCCCAGTTTCTGCATGAACTGGTTAAATATCTGGTCACCAGATGGTGACTCTGCTTCAGAAATGAGACGTGAAATTCCACCTGCGTAACAAAGAAATAGGGCCCTGGTTATTTCTGCTGCTAACACAGTGTGTAAAACCTACCTGTGGCTGTCAGGTAAAGACTTTAGGAAATGAACTAAATCTGTCAGTAAAACAGGATCTATTTTTGATCAATGTGGACCAATATTCTGAATAATAAGATCCTACAGGTCAGATCACTACAAAGCTTCTGATGCAGAGTGGGAAAAGAATCTCCTGTTGCACATCTCCATGCTACCTTTATGCCAGTGACTTTGGATGGTCATACCGCCAGTTCAAGGACATGAAATGCATGCAAAAGTCTGCACTACAGCTACTCTGGATGCACAAGTCATACAACCACTTCTATGTGCCTGCACTGTGGCCACACTGCTGCAATATGCCTGGATAAGTTAGCACCAAGTGGCCCTGCAGTTGTGTGGTGAACCTGCTGCTGCTTTCATGACAGCCTGTGTTCATTTTATACATTGTGTATATAAGGCAGTTCCTGCTTTTCTTGGCTTTGAAAAGCATCCCTTGCTTACCTTCTTCTTTCATGCAGGTTGTACAGCAATGAAAATTGCATTTGCATTCATTGATAAACTCTTCAACAAATCAGTAATTTCAGCTAATGCCTATAACTTGAAAAAAGCAGCAAAAATTTATACGAAATAGCAATCCCACTCCCAGTAGCCATCCTGTCATTGGTTGCCCAAATCTACCCAAAACTCTTAGGACAAAGGATGGGGTTCTAAGCATCACCTTCCATCTCATTTTTAAAAATAGCCTCATTTTCTCTAGTGTGGATATAAAGAGTATTCTTGTGTGCCCAAAATCACATACATGATGAATTTCTATTCCCTTCCCCTCCCCCTTACCAATGTCAAGTGGTAGGAAACATCTGCTCTTGCTGTCTTCAGATTGCTTTAGCAGCAGGGCAGACAAAGACCAATCCCAAATACAAGCCAAGCTACTGCTCAACTCTTGGCTTTGAAACCAAGTAAGCTCTGTAACTAATGAGCTGACTCCAGCACTGATCTCTCACATTGGAGATCAAGAGAGAGGTCACCCAAAAGCTTCATTCCTTCTCAGCAACATGGATCTCACTCCTTGCTTGGCATCTATCAAATTAGGGGGTACATCCTTGATAATATTCCAATCAGAAGGAAATCCTAGCTAAAGGATAAGCCGTAGACAGCAAAATATAGGATTCTGGCTTGCAAAAAAACCAGCTGGTTTTCTATGAAATTATAATATGTATTTCATAAATCATGGATTTAATTATTGTACTGGCATTACCTTCTGCAGAGAGATCTTCCTTCTCACTCTGATCATCAGCTCCAGAACTGTTTATTTCTGTTTCTTCAATTTCCCTTCTGTCCTTGCCTTCAGATTTCCCAAAGTCAAAGCCCCTGAAGAATTTTTTCATAGCTGAAGGCTGCTCTTTTCTTTTACCAGGAGATGACCTTCTCCTTTGGAACTGTTTCATAACAAATTCAAATGGGGAACTCTTTGGGATGTCCTCTTTATGTTTATCCTGGCAGCTATGCATGTCATCTTTTAGGGGATCAGCAGACACAGAAAGTATTAGTTTTAGGATTGTTTACTCTTGCTTAACTTCTTTCACAGTGGCAGATGCAACGAGAATTTCCTACCATTCCCTCCATGCTAATATCAAAAAAGCACTGTTTAGTAGACCAGACTCTGAACTCCCCCTCCAAAAGGAACAGGTAATAGTATTAACACAGCAGATTCGGTGACCCCAGTTCTCAGTGGTATCACTCTCTGCTGCCTGGTTAGTGCCAACAAGCCCCTAAGGTCACCCCACCTGGCCACCAAGCGCTAAAGGATGAACTTGCTGCTTCCCCTACCACTGAATCCTCATGTTTAGTTCACAGTCCTGTGGCCACAGAAGGCTGAGATGTCCCTGTTGTGAGGGGATGCCAGGTGAAGTTTTACACCAAAGTGACTCAGGTCAAAGGCCAGCCAGGCAGTTAGAAAGGTGGGAGGAGGAGGTGTGCAACAGGGAGTACAATGACATCCTTGCCTGAATCATGTCAAATGCTCCCAAGCTCAGTGTGAAACATGCAAACAAACCCCCATTAACCTTGGAGCAAAGCTGAAGCGATAGTGCTGAAAACAACCAGATGTCATAGCGATGAACATTCAGAGTGTGACACTGCTAGAAGAAAACAAGCCCTCCCCGATAGCTTGTTTGGAACAGTTCAGTACTGTAGCAACCTCAGTTTCAGTGACTAATATAAATATTAAAGTTTGATTTTATAGTTTATGCACATTCTTTCCTTATTTCTATTCATACTACACCAGCATCATCCAGTGATTCTGAAACTGCTTTGTTCTTCTTTGAACATTCATTTAATGCTCTTTTGTTAGTTTTAATTCTAGCATTCACACACACACACATTTTTAATGGAGCAGTCATAAAAACTAGGTAGGCATTCATTGCCTTCTGCTTTGCAAGGACCACATGGAAAAGGCATGTATCAAGCCCTGCTGTGTGCCACTGACTGCAGAAGAGATGATCTGTGCCCAGAACTCAATTCTGTGATTCACCAGAGCTCATGAATGGATTTCTGTGCTCACAGATTCCCCCTTTCCCAGTACAGATCTGCACACAGAATTCATTCCACAATTTGCTATCATTCATAGAGTGCATTAACTCGATCATTTTAATAAGTCAGTTATATAGAAAGTCACTGACACAAGCTTTCCCAAAAAGAGAAACATATGAAGTAGTATCAGAAACCCCATGACTTGTGCAAGCAATTTCATGTTGTTATAGCAAGAGTTGGGTCAGGGTTAAATGTCAAAATAAAGCAAATGTAGTTTTTAGATACACCTCTCTCTCTCTCTCTGTATAAATGTGGGGTCATATACTGATTTATATGTATTTAGGTAAATTTTCTGAGTGTGTTGGAAGTTCTCTGCCACAATGAGTGTTCAAGGGCAGAGTACTCACAAAAAGCTGATGCACTGTTTAAATTCTTGCTCTTAATAGCCTTCCACAGCTCTATTCTTACAAGTAAAAAATTATACAAAGCAGTCTACATAGCTGTACATGCACCTTTACCGAGCTGTAAAACAATGCTGGTTATCCTGCTGTGTTTTCATGCTGTAGAACAGTATTATTTTAAACAAAGAAACATACCTGTCTTTTCCATTGGTACACTTAAAGATTTCTCACATTTTACAGTACTTTCAGGACTTGCAGGAGAAGTGAGCTATGATACGCAAACAAAACCTCACTTCTTTCCCTCACAGAATTCTCCATGTAGTTTTCATTCAAGAGTTTCTGTCTTCATCAGTTTGATAGCAGCAGCTCTTGCACAAGCGGTTTGTGAGCTCTTTCCTGACGCCTCTATTCCTTTGGACTGTCTCTCAGTGTCAGCCTGCTGTCTCTGGCCTCTCTTTTCTGGGGGGGTTGAGATGTCCATTTAACTGCTGCGATCATGTCGCAGTTCAGATCATTCACCAGGCAGAAACCAGGAAGCGGCAGCACAGACTTTAACACTGTAGGCTAACCACTGCATGTCCCTGAAACAGCTGCTGTTCAAAGAGGCTGACTCACCTTCTAGATCAGGTAACAAGACTGCCTCAAGAAAAGTTCTTTATTTTCCCACCCCTTTTGTCCATACTGGTCAGAAATACTGCTGGAGGGTGAGGAAAGCTGTGCTGCCAGCAGGATGTTGAATAGTTCTGTAACAAAAAGGAATACAGGGGATACAGTGCATTCTGGTTTATGTTAACAGGAGACGTAAGAAGAGGGGTCACACTGCACCATCAGGCACAATTTACTTGTAGGCAACAGCATATACAACATTACAATGTAATCATTTCATACAACATATACATACATCATACTTCACTGTACACTTTTTGGTCACTATACCTTTTGTCTGTCAGTGCTAAAATCTGATTTCCGTGATGGCAAATGTTACAATTTCCATATTAAACATACGGACATTTATGTTAAATCTCTTCAGTTTTGATGATTCTTTTTAATCCATGAGGTGTTCCCTTTTGTAGGCTGAACAACCTAAACTCTTCTAGTCTCCTCTCATGTGGCAAACTCTCCATTTCCCTTATCATTTCCTGCTCACCTTTGCTCCTGCTGCAATATAATTTTTGCTTCCTTAAATATAAGGGGCCATCCACTGATACGTATACACTAAAGACATGTGCAAACTGAGAGCTTTTGCTGGGGAATGAAAAAGCTGGTCAACAAAACTAACGACCCCTTAGAAAGCAGCTGAGCAGACACGATTCTTGAGGACAGGCTTTCTGTGTAAGGCAGCTCCTGCTTTTCTTGGGTTTACAAAGCATCCCTTGTGTGTAAACGTATGAATGACTCAGAGTGAAATGAAGCACTGGGTGCTTCTAGGAGCCAACAGGATAAGATTAAGGGAGGAAAACCTTACAATGAATATGAGGCAAATCCTCCCACCTGTGAGTAGTACTATGCTGGCAAACATTTACAGTAGGAAAAAATGCACAAAACTACTGTGATGAACCATCTTTCCCTGCAGGAATGGAGGGCACATTTCTATTCCTAACCAGAAAGTATCCCCAAGTTGGTTTTAAGGTTTTCTGACACTCAGGAGTGGCTGCCCTGTCCTAGTGCCTGAAACTAGCATCTCACTACAGAATTGTATCCACTGGGAAAGATCACCTCCCTGTGTGCTAATTCACTTCACGTGTTCTGGTGTTTCCACTATTCAGACTATGAAAAATCCCAAGCATTTCTGTTGGTAAGGAACTCACTGAATTTGACAGCTCTTTTCCACTTTACTTGTGCTTAACAACAAAACCACAATCACGGTTCACAAACACGTGCTGTGAGTATGTGCCAGGCTCTGCTGGCCCAAGACACTCAAAGCCTACTGCAGTTCAATGAGAACGTGGAACGGGAATATCTGATAATCTCCACTTCCTGGAACTGAGGAAATCCCTAAGCATGTTAAGCACCAATTACAGTGTCTCGGTGGGCTAACTTGGATGCTCTGACACCAGTAAGTTAGGTGATGTGCTGCCCATTCAGAAATTCTTTCACCACTTTAAGCTGTTGAATGGTAGTAAAAATACCTCATGGCACCATGGCAGCATTCCTGTAATCTGGTGAGTAGGGAAATGTAGTTTTGCAGGACCTAATTTCCTCTTTCTAGAAAGCATATCTTCACTTTTTTTTTTTACAGGAGCTATGAAGGAAGAGCAGGGTTATCCCAAAACAAAGCTGGATAATCAGAGGGAGGTGGCTTCACTGGGCTGAAAACATGAGCATTACTTTGCAATAGGCCCAGGCTGTGCTGTGGACATGCAATATACATCAGCCATGCCGCTGTTAGCTGCTAGAGTGGGCCTTGCCGTGCTGGTTGCTGTCTCCTCCATGGCATACTTATGAACATGTGCCCTGCTCCTGCTTTGCAGACCTGCGTGCCTGCTTCTTGCAGTACATCATGGACAGCGCGGGGCAGGCTTAGCTTTTGGAGTTTAAAAACAATAAATGCCTTCCCCTTTCTATCCAGTTGTATGGTTTGTGACCATCTGCCAAGTGCTCAGTGCCACACTTGTTAATATCTGCTCTTCCTTCTGTGTAGACCTACAGCAAGGTCAGGAACAGAACCAAATCTGGAACAAAATAGTTGAAGTTGCATCCCACACAGCATCCACTGGTGAGAGATTAATGTGGATTTTTGTACTTTGCCTCACTGTGACTTCTTAATCCGGCATATATTCCAAAGAAATAATGCCATTAGAGGATTAGTGCTACAAGTTCATTTGAAAAAAAGGATTTGCAAACACTGAAATCCTATATTCTATGTTCTTAATCACTGAGTATCGTTTTGGGGATTTTCTCTCCCTTTAGTAGTGTCCTTTTCAATGAAACCCAAGCAAAGTAGCAGCTCTGTTTTGGATGGCCCTTATTATCCATTAAAGAAAAACAAAATCCAAAGCATCTGGTTAAAATAGTACAGAATCTAAACCCACTGGACTAAACCCATCCTTGCTGTTGTAGTTATTACAGTTATACCAGGCAGGCACTTGGCCCAATATATAGAGAATTTAATGATTTTGGATATTTATCTGCTAGGGATTGTTAATATTCTGCAGCATGCAGTAACATAGTGACCCTTGTTTGCTTCTAAGACAGTTCCCTTCCCCAGCTTGCTCACACCCAGTAAAGCTACTGTTCTCCTCTGTGGGAGGAGACTGAATCACTGCCATGTTATTCTTTCTTCCTTGCCTTAGAATGCATCTCACCTGCTCTGTTTCCCCTTTCTGCATGGCTGTCACTGCCTGCAGCAGCCTCCATGGGCTTCTCTTGCTTGGCTTGATTTGTTGCAGGCTGCCTAGATGAAGTGGGCAGTTTCTGGGCGCATATCAATACCATACCATACCATAGCAGGGGTGGTAAAATGCTTACTGCCCCATTGCCATCTTTGCCAGTGCCAGGAGGCTTGCTCTGGGCTGCAATGACTCAGAACACGTGCCAGGAGCTGCTGCCAAATGAGGGTAGGGGAAGAGCAAGCGGCCCATTCCAGCACCAGGTTCTCTGCCCTTATCTTTCCCAGCCATGTACGTTGAACCATACCCTCCACAGCTCTCTCTATCCTTTTTCTCCTGCTTTGTCCTGTCCCTTCATGCTTCAACTTTGATCCAGTTCTGACTCCTTATAGCTGAGGTAGCAGAATTCAGTCTCACCTACATAGCTGAGAAGCCTTCAGCTGGCACGGATGGCACATTGCTAGTACCACAGTATCTGTGTCATCCACTGATTTGAAGATGACTCTTCACCTGGGCAATTCACAGAGCAGCAGCAATCAGCTTTAGGGCCAGACAAAAACCTTCAGAAAAGACTTCACACACAATGGGCTGGAAGGACCATTCTTTGAGGATGAATGGAGATGCAGCTGCAGTTACTAGTAGAAAGTGCTCTGCAGAGCCCAGGTTAGGAAACACAGCCTGGGCTTCCAGGTAAAGCTCAGCAGTGTGTTTTCACATGGATAAGTGCTTATCTTCCATATAATCTTATACTCTCAGAAATACAGTGCAACACTGACACTTCCGCAGAGCAAGCTCATCTGAGACTTCCCTACTCTGAGATCAGTGTGCATGCATGAGGATTCAATTTGGTGCATAAATATTCTCATAATTTCCCACAACATAAGTATTTAACCTTCTGATTTGAATAGGCCATCAGTCTACAGTAGTTCCTGAGGCAGCTGTTTAAAACACATTTCACTGGGATATGAAAACCAAATCAAACTCCTTCATTCCATATTTATGTACAACCATAGACTGACAACAGGAGGGGTCTGAAGAGGCAATGAGAACATACAAAAGTAGCTGAAACCTTGGATTCAGAAACACACATGTCTCTGAATCATAGAATCATAGAATAGTTAAGGTTGGAAAGGACCTTAAGATCATCTAGTTCCAACCTCCCTCCCATGGGCAGGGACATCTCCCACTAAACCATGCCACCCAAGGCTCTGTCCAGCCTGGCCTTGAACACCACCAGCGATGGAGCATTCACAACTTCCCTGGGCAACCCATT
>JANRGW010048210.1:0-31982 GCA_024733675.1 Psilopsiagon aymara
CTCTGGACTTGTTCCAACAGTTCCATGTCCTTTTTATGTTGAGGACACCAGAACTGCACACAATACTCCAAGTGAGGACTCACGAGAGCAGAGCAGAGGGGCAGGATCACCTCCCTCGACCTGCTGGTCACACTCCTTTTGATGCAGCCCAGGAAGCGGTTGGCTTTCTGAGCTGCAAGGGCACACTGCTGGCTCATGTTCATTTTTCCGTCAACCAACACCCCCAAATCCTTCTCCGCAGGGCTGCTCTGCATTTCTTCTCTGCCCAACGTGTAGCTGTGCCTGGGATTGCTCCCACCCAGGTGTAGGACCTTGCCCTTGGCATGGTTAAACTTCAACAGGTTGGCATCAGCCCACCTCACAAGCGTGTCAAGATCCCTCTGGATGGCATTCCTTCCCTCCAGCGTATCAACCAAACCACACAGCTTGGTGGCATCGGCAAACTTGCTGAAGGCGCACTCAATCCCACTGTCTGTGTCACCAACAAAGATGTTGAACAAGATCGGTCCCAACACCGATCCCTGAGGGACACCACTCGTTACTGGTCTCCAGCTGGACACTGAGCCATTTAGCACAACTCTTTGTGCGCGGCCATCCAGCCAGTTCTTTATCCACCAAGTGGCCACCTATCAAATTGATGTCTCTCCAACTTAGAGACAAGGATGTTGTGTGAGACAGGGTCAAACGCTTTGCACAAGTCCAAGTAGATGACATCAACTGCTCTACCCCTGTCCATCAGTTCCATAGCCCCATTGTAGAAGGCCATCAGATTGGTCAGGCAGGATTTCCCCTCAGTGAAACCATGCTGGCTGTCACCAAGCATGAAGAAGTTTCCTCCATGCAGGGTTCTATCCACATGAATAATCAAGCAGCCACATTATCTAGGCATAATTGGAAAGTGGTTTCTTCAGAACCATTAAGAACACTGGAACTTGCCAACATGATTATAGCTGAGATCAGATTTGGGTAAATATTCTGACCACATGTACTCTCTAAATATCAAAAGGATTAAATAAAGAGGCTTAACGGTGAGAGAGAGAAAAATCTGGAGGAAAAAAGAAGTATTTCAGAGTCCAAGAGACACCACTGGCAGACCTGCTTCTGGCAGCTAAGGATGTAGAAAAGGACTGGCACCAGAAGCAGCAGAGGTAGGTTTTGATGAGGATCAACTTTAGACTATGAAATTAGAAGGTCAATCTGCTTCTAAAATCTCCAGAGATGCAAACAGAAACCTCAGTTTGGGGTTCCAGGTCAGCATCTGAAAGACTCTGTCTCCTTCTTCTCTGTAACCATAAGGGGATTCAACTGTAATAAAACCTTCAATATTTATTGTTCAAATCCTTCTGTCTGCAAGAGCTATATCAATAACCATAGAAAGACTATGGTGCATATCTGCTTTGCAGGCCAAATACCATCCTCCCTGTCAAACTAGCTGCGGTAGATGAAAAAACCTCAGCACATACATCTTCTGCTTATCCTTGCTTTCCTTCCAACTCTTCTTGTCTAACTAAAGCATGAACAAGAGCATTAAATGCAGTAGCACTATCCCCACTTGACTGACCAAAGGACAATGAAGGAAAAGTGGCTAAGGAGTTAGGAGGTGCAGTCTTAACGCAGAGCTTAGTCTGGAACTCAGGAAAAAGATGAGTTTATGATCTTTGGAAGAAGAGACAGGCAACTCAGGAGGACGACAAGCATGTTGTAAGGTTATATAAGGTTAAAATTAGGAAGGCCCAAGCTCAACTAGAACTTAAGGTGGCTACTGCCATAAAAAAACATCCAAAATGTTTCTATAAATACATTAGCAACAAAAGAAGGGAGAAGGATAATCTTCATCCTTTACCAGGTATCAGTGGCCTGGTTCTGCAGTCAGCCCTCATCACCTCATGTGATTTAAAGCACAGTAGCACCTACCCATGCCTTTAATCACCTGTAACCAAAGACAGGACACACCATAGAACTAGAAGTCCTTATAGCCAAGCTAATATCCCAAGCTTCTTTTATAAACATCTGAGATTTTGTGTTTATGACACTTATTCCAGACATCAGTACTGACATCTCATTCTACAGATGTGTTTCTCACCTAAATGCTCACTTATTTCACAGAATTTCACACCATTTCAGATACTCTGTTCAGTCTGTGTCACCTTTACCAAACAGGAACTCTAGGCACTTTAGGCTCATGGTGGTTTTTGCCTGGAAAAAAACCTCTGTAACTTGTTGTTTCTTTTCTCTGGTGCAAGCTCTGGACCTCCTAACAAAGACACATTCTGAGAAAGCCCTGTTGCCCAGTTTGCAGATGACTCACCCTCCACCAATATTTTGAATTACCATGTACAGTGTAACAAGTGAGACTGCAATTGGGTGAAATGACGGAGAACATTCAATTATGGAGTCTCTGCATGAGCCAGTGGCAGTATCTCAAGGTTTTGGTTTGCCTTCCAGGACATCCCAGTTTGACACCCATTCATGACTCCATTCTGAGAGACAGTTAACATAATGCAGAGGTAAATGATACAGAAACAGATGTCACCTACTTGCTATAGAGCCACTGGGGAGAAGAAAATGCGTGTGTCATTCAGCAGTAGCCTGTACACAATAAAGTGCAAACACACTCTCAAAAAAGACTCATCCAGACAGCTCGGACAGAAGGAATGACCATGTAAATTTAAGAGGGTAAAGAAATACAGCAAATATATGTTGGAGAAAGGGGGTAAAAAAGGCAAATGATTTCTCACTAACAACTCCCTGTAACATTTTCAGGCACCCATATTCTCCACATGCTTAGCATTCCATAAATTCTGTTGCAACTATGAAAAACAACTTTTAATTCCAAAAATAAGAGATCTCACTATGACTGTCAAAATGACAAAGAAATGCACCAAGACATCACAATAACCACTCCAAAGTAATGAAACCATGCTAAGTTTTAAAGAATCAGCTAAGGGTACAACTGTCAAGTGGACGTAAATATAAATTGTATATATACACTGGTACCTTTATTATAATACTCACAGCACAAGAAAAATACAAAACTTCTATGGCTATTATTATTTCTGGGACACATGAACTGAATTGGGTTGGGAATGGCAAATTATCAGACCAGTGCTGTGAACATGAACGTTCCCAAGAATTTGGAACAAATATCCATAAATATCACAAGAAAAGCATCACTTCACACCCTTAGTGAGAAAGTAATAGCAGGGTCTCATGCATCTGCTCTGCCTAAATTAGAGCAGTTTCAGAATACTGACAAAAAATACCCCATGATGTCAACAAATGTCCTTTAAATGCAAACAGATCTACCTATATTTTAACTTTAACCACAGAAGCGAAAAATTATTCTTCAAGGAAGAAAAAAGCATAATATTTGAAATATTTTAGACTATAAAGATATAAAACTTCATTTGTTGGAGGCAGTTCTGTTGAGGAAGACAGGGAAGCTAGAAAGTGTTTTCTTCCTCTTTTTCATTTTCTCTGGGTAACCCAAAGCACTGTTATTTATATAGCTTTAGAAAGGGACACTGGCTTCCATGCTAAAACCTAAAATGATTAAAGGTCTTCCTGACAAGGTTACCTCCAACTTTTTCACATGCACTTTAGTTAATGCTATTTATGGATGACAGTGTCAGCAAAAAAGGAATATAGCCTTTTTTTTTTTTTTTAACTCCTTGTAACAGAAACTCTTGGTTTACCTTTAAGCAAGATAAATATATGTCTTTCTTTATGATTTCACTGGTTACAATTCAATTCTCTGCAAGATCATTAAAACTTTTATTTGCAAGTCTGCAGCCAGGTTTTATCGCTCTTTTAAATGACTCCAACTTCCAAATAATAATCACTTTGGTTCTGAATTTTATATCAGAATTAAACAGATGTGAGACTTAAGCATACAGGAGATTAATGATCTATTAACACCACAACACCACAGAAGTGCTTGAGGCTCATGGAAGGTTGATTTAACTTAGGGATACAGCATTTGCACAAAGTATTTTTACTTACATATACTTGAAGAAATTTGAGTATTTATTATTATGCCAACAGATGATGAGTATTATTTCTGAATCTGAATTAAGTGATAGAGGACAGTGGATATAAATCACTTTTGGTTATTTTAGAATACAATGAAACATTATACAAATTAGAAAGATTATTAACGTATCTTCCCTGCTCATAGAGTAGTTTCATCTCTGCAAATAATGATGGCAGTAACTTATAAAATAATGAGATTCTGTGGTATTTTTCAGCCTGAGGACTCCTAAAGCAATGTATAAATGCTGTAAAAAAATCCCAGGTTATTCAAGATGTTCTTTTTGTTCCCCACCGAGCACCACATTTTCTGAGCTAAGTTAACAGTTGCTCCTATGCACAAATGTACATACTGCATGGCTAAGAACTTCAGCAGTAACTAAAAGGGATAGATTTTAAGCCACTTAATTTACATTGTCATAAATGTTGACTATGACTACATTGCTGTCAGAGTATTTCCTTGCACATTTAGATACATGCACTAGACACATGCACTAACAAAATCCAGACCACAGATTTTCAAGAACACAGATTTCTATTTTGATTTTTATTTAGGCCGTGTAACAGTAAATTTGTACTTCTCTGGCAATTCTTGATCGTTTTATTAAAAATGGAAACTTTATACATATGTTTTAAGCATGAGGCCATCATTTAGATGACTTCGGCAACTGAAAAGCAACACTATAACTTATTCCTGCAGGTCCTGGAGAATAGTACAAGCACCATGTAATTGACTTCAATGGAGGCAAAACAAAACACATCAAAAAGGTATCAGTTTCACTCTGAGTTACCAGAGTAGCTCTTGAGTAATGTCCTAGATGCATCCTTATGAAACTGTTCCTAATGCCTCACTTTCTTAAGAAGTCACTCAGATGAGAGTATATTTCACTACATATTCCAAGGTGATGAGTAAAAATACATTTCTTTGTAATTTTTTAATGTTCTATTAGTTTTTCAAAATTTCTATACTTAAAACTGACAATTTGTTTAATATCATCTATTAAGCCCATTAGTTTAAACTATGCAATTAAGAAATATTTCTTCCACCACGCAACGCCAATAGAGTTTTACATCCTTACCTAATTATTACTGGGTGAAGCTGTGTAATTCTGGCGCAGTAATCAGCAGTGAATGTATTCAGATTTTGGGTCGTTGATGTTCTGTATTTCCTCAAATTTTAATTGTTAAATAAAGGGAAAGAAAATAATAAAGCTTGAAGAAATGCATTACATGGGTAGCACAAAATAAGAGAAACAGGCAGTAACCCTCATCACAGGAGAAATCTTAACCAAGCTGATGACATCTTCCCCCATTCTCTGCCTGCTGACACATAGCAGCCTGGAAATCTGAAAGACTACAGAAAACCATCTCTACCTGCCCATTCTTCATCTGTTTTGTAGGTTTAAGGCAAGACATGGGGACTAAATAAAATTGTAAAGGTTCCTAAACATTTTTTTCCAAGTAATATGAATCTCTGACAGACATGACCGAAGTGCACTGGCTGCCAGTTCATTTTCAGGAATAACTCAAAACTCAAGGGTTATCCTTGGGAGCCAAATGGCAGAAGCTGTGCCCAGTTGTCATGGTTTA
This sequence comes from Psilopsiagon aymara, assembly GCA_024733675.1. NCBI lineage: Eukaryota > Metazoa > Chordata > Aves > Psittaciformes > Psittacidae > Psilopsiagon > Psilopsiagon aymara. The sequence continues at coordinate 5,620 of JANRGW010048210.1, forward strand.
CATCCAGCTGTAATGTCACTTCCTTACCTCCCACTTTCCACCCCCCAGGCAGGATGGGGAGAGCTGAAAGAATTTAAAACCCATGGGTTGAGATCAGAAGAGTTTAATAATTGCAGTAAAATGCAGCGATAATAGAAAGAATATCAACAATAACAGGAAACAACAAGAAGAAAAGAAATGGAAGCTCAGAAAACCCAAATGACGCACAGTACAACTGCTCAGCATGCACTGACCGATAGCCTGTCTGACCGGAGCAGCAATCAGCCCCTTCAGGGCACTCCCCTGGTTTGTATACTGGGCATGACGTGCTGTGGTATGGAAAACCCCTTTGGCAAGTCTGGGTCAGGTGTCCTGTCACTGCTCCCTCCCAGCTTCTTGTGCCTCTCCTCACTGGCAGAGGATGAGAGACTGAAAAGTCCTTCATGAGCATTAAGTATTACTGAGCAACAACTAAAACATCAGTGTGTTATCAGCATTGCTCACTTGAAAACCAGGGTGGGCACCGGGGTCACATTTCATTTTTTGAGGAAGGAAATGTTCCAAATCAGTAATTACTACACCAGAGAAATCAGTCAAAGCATGTCTCTCCAATCTCTGCTTATAAGCAGAGTAATAAATCAGCTTCCAGAGAATAGCCATGCAACAGATGAGTCTGTTTTTTCTTTTAATTGACAGAACACATTAACAAAACATATACATTAACAAAACAGAAGTGCTCGATCCTCTACTGAAATGCAGATACTTCCATAGTTTGCCTTCACTTTAATTCTGTTTTCAACAGTGGGGACAATCTGCTTTATGTGTGTCTGTCTTGTGTAAGATTCAGATCTCTGGTAGTAATCAGTTACTGTACAAAAATATTCAGTATTCAGCAGCATGATATTAATTATGCTTCCTTTTCCAGATCACCAATTTCTTCAACACAGCGATGTATGAGATGTAATGATGCTGTTAAATTAAAACCACAGGAATACCAGGGCAGGAAAAGAATACCCATTTTTGTAATGTTGGAGACCAAACTGTTCCAAACAGTAACACACTGCAGAATAGTTTCTACTTTTACTTAGTTTTTTTGCAGAAAAGCTTAAAAAACTAGTCTGAAGGGTGCCCAGTTGATGAAGACGGTGATACATGAACAATATATCCAGCCAGTAGAATGGGAGAAAAAAATAAAAACAAAAAGCATACAAGAGATTAAAACCCAAAAAACTGTGTTATATGAGGAGTGGGTAAAATCAATTTGCTCTCAGTTGCCTTTAACTGTATCACTGAATCAGCATCATTTACCACTAAGTGCATGTTTATATACACATATACGCATATACATAGATAGCCAGACTTTGAAAATAGTGTGTTGCATATATATACTTTAAATTATCAAAACATACATCTCTATTGGCTTGTGCTGGCCTGCTATAGCTGCACAAATAGATTCCAGCATTAAAAAATATGATTTCAGATACGTACTTAACAATTCCAATTATGGAATCAAGACAGAAAACACAGATCACCTGCAAGACAGTGAACACTCTTCATTATTATTAACTCCAAAATGTATTATTTCATCAGTGAGGTCACCTGAACTTTTAGCTAAGTTTTATGACACACAAGACCGATGATCAGAGGTGCGATGCTTACAAAACTAAGCATCAAACACACAAAATTCTATTTCTTCCAAAAATATCATTACGGGTATATATTAGTAGACAGAAAAGAATGTTCAAAATACATGAAAAAAAAAAAACAACCCACATCACAAAACAAAAGTCAGTACTGAGATCTACATTTAAAAACTTGAATGATACATTAAGAATAACAAGTGACTGAATATACTGCAGCTACATGTACACTGTGACTGCACATACTGAAAAGGAAAAAACTGCTGCAAAGTGAGAGAATTACAACACTAGTTTAAGGAAGAGCAAAAATTCACTGCAGATGTCCAGAATGACCTTTTTTCCTGGTTGGTTTGCAGTCTGTCATTAGTCTGTGAGTGTACGTCGTGCCTGATCCTTCCCATCTATTCATCATGTTAATCCACTCCCGAAAATAGAAAGTTTCATGTAGAAACACAGAACACTTCCTCCTGCTTTCCACAGAAAGCTTTGAATTTTCATCAAAAAGCACTCTACAGCCAAAACACTTTTAGAGTCAAATCCCAGAAGTTTTTATATCCGTATATATTTTCTTCAGAAAACAAAGTGTCTAAGCAGCTCAATTAGACAACCTAAGTATCTGTTACATGTATCTGGGTTTTCCTTTACATCCTCTTTGAAAACACAGGCTTAATTGCTCAATATCCTGCTGTCACCAATTTGTCCTAGGTTAAGTATTTTCTAGTTGTACTTATATTTCCTTCGCTAACAGATGCAAATGTCTTCAGAGGAACTGTTCCTTCACTTTAATAAGCAGAGAGTTAAAAGGAAAATAATCAGCTTCAATAAAAGGATTCTGAATTATTTAAATAGAAAATGAACTAGTTCTTGTAAAGATAGTATCAAATTCATTTGAATACATTAAACCAAACCAGAACATAAATTATCTTATATAGCTTCCTCTTCTTAAACTTGTTTTTGGCTTTGAATTCATTTTACAGCTTCTGCAGAACTTACTATGCTTCCCAAAACCTGAAAATCATTTGACTTCAACTCTTAACTATTTTGTGGGAAAATCAAAGTCCAACTAAAGATGCTGCTGGCAACTGGCTGCTAGGACGCCCCTTCCTTCCATTCCCTTTTGCAAAGGTCTGCATGAACTCAGATTACCTAACAAAGTAATAACCAGAGCTCAAGATACACATTAGTACATCCAGAGTTGCCAGCAAGCAGCCAAACCTAGACCTTTCCGACACAGTAGGATTTCTATGAAAAAAATAAAAAGATGCAAAACCACACAGCCAAAGTCCCCCTAGTTTGCAGTGCCAGGCTATACCGCTCCGTCCGGCCCATCCAAACCTGCTCCAACGAGACTGAGATGACACAGCTATGTTACATGCTGGATTAATTTCCAAACTCAGCAACATACTGCTTACTTCATAGACAAAAAAGTCTCCATGCTACACATTTTTTAATGCATGAGGTCAGAGTTGGCAGCCACCAAACACGATATGTCCAGAGCTTCCTTAACTAAGAAAGTTAAGAAAGTTACTGAAGTGACTTCACTCTGAAATACCACGCACTGGTATTCTGGAAACATGCTCCTCTTCCCGCGGCACACAAGCACAATTACAGACATCCTGCTGCTTCATTACTTCAAAACACGCACCAGTGAAACTGTGACTATGATGTATGCAAGCACAGTACACAGGCAACTGAAATATTTCAGCATTTTCATCTACCAAATGTATGCACGAGCACAAAGGGATCCAGATATACTGATCTGCAGGGTTGAATCTGATTATCCCCCCAAATGATCCCTACCAGACTATGGAGATGCACACTTGAATACCAAGCTCAGTAAACTCACAAAAGCTTTCCTACTTCTGCATCCAGATTCTCTTTCCTTGACAAACAGTTTGTAAAGAACAGGATCATCAAGTCTTTAAAACCTATAATTAACATTTGCCTTTCACATTCGCAGCTCTGAAACCTTTCTTAGATCTAATGCTCTAAGCTGTGGCATGAAGTAAAAAAGAAATGAGACTTGGAGCCAGGCACACAAGCAATCTAGAATTTAATCTGATTCAAAAACTAACTCCAAGAACCTGCAAAAACTGTTCAAGAGAAAACCTAGTTAAAGTGACTTTCATATTCAGTTAACACCCCAGGAAAACAACTCTCATTTAGATACTGTTTCTTGGCTTAAATGCAATTTCCCAGCTCTTTCAGTTGCTTTCTAGGAAGCATTTTGTGGAAGATAACCTATTTTCTTGTATTTATCTATAACAGCTTTAAATCCAAACCAACACTGATTTAGGTAGTTTGCAATATTGAAAATACAGGGAGAGGAGCATGGAGTAAGTTAAGATATCTTTAACATGACAAAGAAACATTAATGCAGTCAATGTTTCTGTGTAACCTCAGCCCCAGAATTCTATCCAGTTACCTTTCAATAATCAGAAGCTGGTATTTTCTGTTGACATAATAAAGTCTCCAGAAAAAGACACACAGTTTTAAAGAGTAACTTCCAAAAAAGTATTTCAAACAAAATAACCTAAAATTAAATTATAAACCTCTGCAAACCCCATTAGAAAATAACCTAAAATGAAACCCCTCAAAATTTGTTACAATATTCAGTGAAAATTGTATTATCACAGAACAATTTTGGGGGGAAGGGTCCTTAAAGCTCATCCAGTTCCAACCCCCTGCCACAGGCAGGGACACCTTCCACTAGAGCAGATTGCTCCAAGCCCTGTCCAGTCCCTGAGTTTGCAACTTAACTGTCATAAAATGGAATTCTAAGAGAGTCTCTGAAGCAAATTTTGGGTTTTGTATCCAGGAATACCAAAAGTGCTATTACCTCTTAAATTAATGAGTGCAGCAAGAATTCGGCCTTTTAATTTATTACATTTTCAAGCATCACAGGACTAGGGGGAACCATTACAGGAGCATCTAACATTTTCATAGAACGTCAGGAATGTCAGTAGAGACAGAACTAAATAATGACAAATCTTACATTTAGGTGGTCAGATTAGACACAGCTCTTTGCTAGGTTATTAAAAGGAAGGATGAATGAATTTGGGAAAGAAAGCACAAAATCATTTGAGCCAATGACTAGATGGGACTCTACCCCCAACACAGTCTTCTGCAGAAGAGTAGCTGAGAATTTTTAAATACTAAGGCTTCTTAGATGGCCTTTTAAAGCATTCCAGGACAGGTTTTATTATAGTTTAGCATTATTAAAACTTTGCGTGCATTTGAAGGCTCATTAAGTAGCATCACAGGCAAAGCACATAAAGTATTCAGTGCTTCCTAAAGTGTTTTGACTATATAAAAACGAGAAATGTGGCGCTGCCAATGACAACGCACACTTTTTCACGTGAAACTACTGTTCCAAAAAAATAGAAATATAAATCACCTTTAGGTGAAATATACCAAGTGATGCCACATTTTTGGTCTTTGCTATGTCATGAAACATTCAAAAGAACCTTTATAAGCAGTATCGGATGTGTGCAGAGAGGCATGAAATTTGCAGTTGGTACTTCTCTCAATGGCCTTCCAGCGCCCTTTTTCTAACAGCACTTTCTGCTCAGAAGCTGCTTAGAACAAAAGGTTTCCATTCGTTAACTAAAAAAGAGGGAAAAAACAAATGAATAAACCTTGCTTACCTCAGGTACCAAACTATTTTTTTTTTATGCTAGAGTATTACAAGTATAAGGGGATTGAATTTACTTAATAGAAATACATGCGATCCAAACAACACAACAGATACTGGAGACCTTAAACCCCTTCTAAAGAAAAAGGTATCTGTAAAATGTAAAATGAAGAGCAGAGACCCGGAAGGGTAGGGGGTTCGCTGCTGGGTCGGGCTTGGTATTGGGTGGTGAGCGATTGTATTCTCTTTCCTTGTATTTCCCTTGTCATTATTATTATTGGTGGTAGCAGCAGTGGTTTGTGTTATACCTCAGTTCTTATCTTAACTGTTCTTATCTCAACCTGTGGGAGTTGCATTCTTTCGATTCTCCTCCCCATCCCCCTGGGAGCTGGGAGAAGAAAAAGGGGGGAGTGAATGAGCGAACTGTGTGGCTGACTGGGTGAGTTATAGTGGCTTAAACCATGACACATTCTTAAAAAGCTTTTTAGATATTAACATATTCATCCTAAAAGCAGTATTACACACACCGTATTTTCTAAATGAGTGAGCAAACATAAAGGGTTTAAGCTGCTGACTTGTGCTACTTACTCTCTTTGGAAACTTGGGGAGAAAAACCAGCAACACTGGAGAGGGAAACTCAGAGCTATAAAGAAATGTTTCTGGTGTAGTGGTCTTTTCTTCTCACCATCCCTTTGGATTTTTACCTTCGTATACGCTTATCACATGTGATTTCAAAGCTGCTGTTACTATACCTTATCTAGGCATTGGATTTTGAGGTAAGCAGTAACCTTGTCAGCAATAAAGCACAGAAGAGGCAAAGAAGGCAAAGAAATCCCCAACTGTAACATCAGAATTTGCAGGAGTTAATTCCCTCATCTTATCAGGTATTCTTAAGTGAGGAAAAAAATCTCAAAATACTGCATAGGCTAAATCTATGTGAAGGTTAGTAAAAGTTTTGTCTGATACAAAAGCAAACACCAGAGACTTAGGTTTTGGCCCCGAACACTTAGTGTTGCTGTGTCCTTTCTTATTCCTCCTTCACCTGCAAAAGTAACACAGATTGAAACATCTTCACAGAATCTCAGGGAAATCAAGTAATATCCCAGTGGAAAGCCATATACAATTAACCTGCCACAAACATTCCCATAGTACACAGGAGTAAGAAATCAAGGACTATCCCAGTGGAAAGCCACATACAATTAAGCTGCTACTAACATTCCCATAGCACACAGGAGTAAAAGAAGGTATGCCTGGAACTGTTCTCTAATCAAGTAAACTCTTCTGCTATTACAAATAATACACAAACAAGTATGCATATATGAGAGAATTACAGAATGGTTTGGGCTGGAAGGGGCTTTAAAACTCATGCATTTCCAACCTCCTGCCATGGGCAAGTACACCTTCCACTAGAGCAGGTTGCTTCAAGCTCTGTCCAACCTGGCCTTGAACACTGCCAGGGATGGAACATTTCCACTTCTCTGGGAAACCTGTGCTGCTGCCTCACCACCCTTGCAAAAGAATCATAGTGCTAAGTTATTATATAGTGTTGGTTATTATACAGTGTTAAGTTCCATGTCTGAGAACACACATGCAATTAGGAGTGAAGGTTACTTAGGAACATTAAACTCTGCTTGGTCTAACTCTGAGGATCACAATAATTTTACTCAGTATATTTTTATTTTGAACTTCCCTTGTTCATCTTTACAAAAGCTGAATCCTGCCTGCACATTGAAAAAGTGCATTTTGGTGCAGACACTGAAATTCTAGGATCCAGTGGAGTTCGTGCTGAAGGTTTTCAGTGTGTTATTACAGAGAACAGAGACTCCAGAAGTGAGGGAATTTGAGCCTTGTCAAAAATGACACTATCCATCCCTAATTAATTAGGATTACAAGACAAAAGAATATTTACCAAATATGAAAAAGTTCTAATGAAAACTAAAACTGTAAGCAATTATAAAGATGCAGTGTTACAAATTAATATTAAAGAAGGCATGGAACAGGAATGTCTGTCTTCTCTTTCAAGAAAAGATTATACAAAAATTAAAGCAAGAATTTTATTGTTCCTAATTTCTGTTTCAAATATGTAAAATGTGCTTCACCTCAACAAGGATTATGGTCCACGGAATTTTTAAGGTATTAAATCAAGCACTTGTGATCAACTGCAGCACATGAAAGTAGCTGTGGGGTTTTAACATGAGAAATTAACATTTTGCATGGTATAATAATTTAAAATCTGAAGAACATTTCATAGAATCATAGAATGGACTGAGTTGGAAAGGACCTTAATATCATCCGGTTCCAACTCCACGCCATGGGCAAGGACGCCTCAAATTTTGTCCAGACCAAATAACACTGAATTTAGGAGTAAGGATAAGGTTCTAAAAACAAGGTCCTATAGTGGAAAAGCCCCTCTAGTACACTCTTAATTCTTTGAATAAAAGCAAGTGTTTATGTCAGGTATTTTTTTACTTAATTTCAGCTTGTTTTCTGTTACATTTAACATTTCACCAGTTTCCACCTGTGAACAAAAAGAATTTTCTTCAAAGTATGCACTTAAGGAATTGAACAGAAATATGCACTATTTCTTCTCCATTTTTCTATGAAAAAAAAAAAAAAAGAAATAGTCTGGATGGAAAAGATTTAAACACCCCCACCCCCCCCCAAAAAAAAAAAAAAAATGTAATTCAAGCTTTTCTACGTATGCATTTGAGACTTCATTTGTAGTGACACATTTGTGACACACAACAACTTCCCACCTTATATCTGTAGGGTAGAAGGGCTTACATCTATTCCCAGGATGTCCAAGACTGAATGCCTTACCCGAAGCTGACTGACAAAATAATGACCACCACAGTAACAAAATATTTCAGAACAAATGCCCATCCTTTTCCTTTTGTAGGATTTTCTTTATGACAGATGCTGTCTCTGCACAGACCCCTTGACACCTCGTTGCTACTGCAAAAATTCTTGAAATACAAAGGGGACTAAAGAGCTTAACTGGAAAGCACTCCACCAGTGACAGGCTGTAGCTGTGGCTCGCTGTGTGAAGTATGTATAAATTCTGACCTGCGCATTTTTTAAAAGCAAGTGTTTGATCTACTTATTCCTTTTATATTTTGCATAAAGAAAAAGTAACAGCAATTCACTGAATAGTCTCACTTACGGATGGGAAAGACATATTCTCAAAGATGAAGGTGGGAAGGCGTCTTCAAACTGCTGCTAATGCTGCGCCACAAAGTGCCCAGAAGTACAGAAATCTAAGAGGAGAGCTTCCTCTCTCATTTCATGCCCTTCTGCTCAAGGGTTTGTGACCTTCCAGTTCCTTCAAAGGGTTTCTCTCATTTGTCCCTCTTAAGATGGAGGACACAAGTTCATCCTCTGGTTCCTCCCACAGCCATCTTCCAGGCACACTGTTATCAGAGAGTAATTATTTTCTAGCTTATTTTCCTGATTTCCACTGCAAGTATGACCTCAAACTCAACTTGTGCTTAATTCTGCACCCTTGAAATCAGCTCCGTTAACAGCAAAATCAAAACAAACATCATATACCTGTGCCACTCTTCATGCATCCAAAGTTAATCTTCCTGAAAACATGCCCATTCAATTCTACTTTTTAAGGTTGTCTTATACCAAAGAGTTTGACTCAGATTTTTATGAGCATTTAGCAAACAGCATCTTCCAGTTGTCCCTAAGCCTGCCTCTGTATCAAACATTTGTATACAAGTTTCCTTTAAAGAAGCTGCCATACACTGGCACAAGTTTCCCACAGAAGTGGTAAATGCTGCACTGCTGGCAGTGTTCAAGGCCAGGTCGGACAGAGCCTTGGGCGACATGGTTTACTGTTGATGTGTCCATGCCCATGGTAGGGGTTTGAAAATTGGTGAACATAAGGTCTTTTCCAATCCAAACCAGTCTGTGATTCCGTACATTGAGAAGCTAAACAAGCCCCAAAGCTACACATTAATGTGATGCAGTTATGGTAGAAATTAGCCTCAATTGTTTTAACTGAGCAAAAGTTCTACTAGAGTTTAATATGATTTGTTTTGTTTTGAAGAAATGACCTGGAGGATGAAGAGGTCTTCAAACTCAATGTTTCACTTACAAATATGCTGTAATTTTTGAGAGCAATGCTTGAAAACCAACGACAGAAAGTACAGACTGCTGCCACTGTATGAAGCACTGCATAACTATTTCTCACTTGCAGAAATGAAAAATATTGATCTTTGCTAGAAAATCCCATTACCACAGAAAATACGTAACAACAGACCACAAATTGGACCAAAATTCTTCTCTCACTTAAACTGCCTTAAGAGTCTGACTGCTGATTATATTACTCACTGTTAAGGGCACACTTGCAGGAATTTCTGAAGAGGAATGACTGGTAACTACAGTATATCTGCTCTGTGAATTCATACTGGGAGAATGAAGACAGAGAGAAACAAGAATCCTAATGCTGGATTTATTTTATCAAACATGGAAGCCAAAATTCCACCAGAATATGACTATATAAAATACACAATGACAGCAGGATTTTTATTTTTCCTCCACCCTCCTTTTTTTTTTTGCCCTCATTGGTATAGAAATCCTCCAGTTTGACACAGTGGTTATCCTCCCCTGAAGGTTCAGATGGAAAGTCATCTGTACCATGGAAGTTGTGGAAGGAGAAAGTGTATTTCTGACTACTGTCAAATCCATATGGAACTAGGAAGACTCACTGGATAAAACATTAAACATGCCCACAAGGCTTTCTAGTTAGCAGTACAACTGCTAAGAAATACCTTAGCTACTATCTAAATTATACTGAATCATAGTGACAGCAGAGACCTGGTTTTCTCTTGACCTTTAACTGTATTCTATGAATTTCAAAGTTTTGTTTTAAATTGATTCGCACCACAAATCATGCATTTCCTTTTGCATTTCGCTTCAAATTTTAGGAAGGAGGCTCTGATCTTCACTGTGAATTCCACCTCCCACAGCAAATGCAGCTTCTATTCTTGTTAACGCTGTTCAACATCGTCCAAGAACATCACTGAAACCAGAATTTTTCTGAACTGTCTACTGAATTTGTACTGTTGTATCTGTGAATCAAGACATCAGATCTCTCAGTTCCGTACCTATGATACACATCTGTACAATTTATTCTACTTCCTTATTTCTCACAGCTACAAAAGTGGATACTGCCAATTTCAGTTACAAGTACCTAAATGCTTTGTGAATGAATGAAACAGCTTGTAACTTTTCCTACCTATTCTCCTTTAACAAAGAGCCAGCTACCTTTTTCTGTGCCAATTATAGCTGCACAAAGCCTCCAGTGTCCCTGTGAAAAGGACAAGCTGATTCTTCAACAAGATCCTGCTTGTATAAATTTCCAAACCTCAATGCTGTGGCTCAGATGCTGAGATAACCTATTATTTTCCATCCTAAAAGACTGTATTTGCTTCTGCATGCTCATCTGATCAGTGTCCAGGTTACTGGTCACTGGCTTGTCAATGCCCAGCTCTTACACAAACATCCTTCTAAGACTATGAGAAATGATTATGCGAAACTGTTTCAGACACACCTTACAGTTCTGCATATGTTGCTCATTGCATCACTGCTCAGATGCTCGCACTGCTCATAAATGAGTTAACCCCAGAACCGGAAGCATTGCAAGCACATCAATGTGGCGCTGAGGTTAATACAGCCAGACTGTCCAAACTAGACAATATCCTGAACTAACACCTTGCGATGCTAATACATCTGGCATGACCTTGCACCAGATCATTTGGAATTAGTGCTGCAGTTTTCAACATGGTCCTTCATGGTGAATATGGCTGAGAATACCACAAAAGGAATCTGCTGCCTAGAAACTGAGGATCCATGGCATTAGAATTCCTAAATGCCTGAGACACATGGAAAATGAGATATGAACTCAACTTCATAGGCACCCCTGGGACAAAGAAAGATCTTCATATCTTTATTTTCCATCTAAAATGGATAAAACACTATACAGATGAGGCAGAAGATGAATCAGTGAGTCAAAAGCTGCTTCCCAAATCAACAGAAAAGGTTGCACGCTTTCCTTTCTTGTGTTAACTTTATTTCAGAGTAGATCAGCCCAAATGATCTAACTTGAGTGTATCCTACATGGCTTTTGTATTTTACTTACAAAAGGTGACTGATGGTATATTTCAAATCTGTATGTAGATGAAGCATTACTGTCTGCTATTCTCGTAATCCTCCAAAAACTTACTGAAGTAGTTACTCAGAAGTAGTTAAAGCAACAGGTGAAGTAATCAGTCTTTTTTCTGTGTGTGTTCATGCGTGCTGGAGTAAAATAAACATGTAATTTTTCCATGTTGCTTCTCCCCAAAAAAAGGATAAATACATTTTTAAAAGCTCTCTTTATATGCAAGGAGAGGTACTACTCAGCAGGGATCTAATAGGAGTAAAAAGTCATGAGTGGCTATAACTGAAAATGGAGATCAAAGACATCTCTAAAATATGACAACTCTAAACTACCAGAAGCAATACAAAGCAATGAAAATAGGAGAATGACTGCATGAGAATGCACTATGGAACTACTTTACAAATTTAAAAATGTAGTTTAAAGGAACAATTCAGGACTGTTGAGGAGAAAGAGGAAGATTAATTATGGGTCTTTAAGGAATAATTGTTTTCTGATTCTAAGCTTTTGCCTTCAGAGCAAAAGCTGCAATAGGTTTAATTGGATCTTTTAAGCCCATACAAGCATCTAACACAGATTAATTTAGCTCACTTTTAAGTTAGGCAACACACCAATGACCCAATATCTAACCTAATTTAAGCAGTGGTCAAACCTTTTTAAATGCCTTTATAAAATGAGTGAATACTAATTTAACTATGTTTATCTGAAACTCACAGGGAGGCAGCTTTTTACATTTCAACTTGTTTTATTCCACAATAATGAGTGTTAATGATGCATTTAAACTGCACTTGTAGGCAGAAATGCGACTTGCAGAAATAACAAGTTTTTACTGCATCAAGTTTCTCCTGTCTACATGATCCATACACCTTGTCTTCATGGGGCAAGTAAGATTTTACCATCTAACAAAACACAGTCAAGGAAGGATGGCAAGAAAGAGGGAATAAAGAGCTGGACATTTTTCCAGCAAGCGTCACAGCAAATCCAACAAATCATTCCAAATGAAAATACAATTGTTATCTCATGTAACTACACATCATTTGCACAGGTATCTGCAAAACCATCTCACAGATCTGATAATCTTACATTAGTCAAAAGGAATGTTCTTTCAAATTCTATCAGATTCTGTTCCTACTCATAAAATCTGCATGCTTAACATCAACCAGACACAACAGTGGACACATACTTGTCAGTGGTTTAGCAAGGTTTCAGAGAAAAAGCCTCCTAGAAACAGAAATTACAAGCAAGCAAAAGAACAAAATTGAACTGGACTTTACCCAGGAAATACTTTTTAAGTGTTTTGTTTCAGAGCTTTGTTATGACAGTCTATGAAGCACAGCCCTTTAGCAAACACATCTCCTTGAATATATATGCACTCAGCTGAGGCTGGGAAGAGACCTGGAGAATAACCATTCAATATAAGGTCGACAATTGGCACTAAGAGCTGAAAATAAGAGCAGAAAATGAGAGCCAAATCCCTCCTGGAATAAACTGCAGACACCTGATGCTTTATTAGAGTACCACAATAATCCTGTAGGTAGATGAAAAGGTGAGTGTACAAAAGAAGACATTTATTAGACAGCATAAGAGTAACTAAAATCTAATCTATTACTATACCAAGTGATCACAAAGGCAAAGTTGGATTTAAGAACCTTTTTTGTGATTTGCATAAATGTCACATCACTATAGTACTGTGCCCAAGAACCTCAGTCCATTGTAGTGTTGGTTGAAAGAAAAAGCATCTAAGGTGCAGTTACAGCTCCAATCCTATTCCAGTTATCTGGTGTATGAAGCAGTGAGCTCAGTTTTCAATTAAACTGTTCATCAGCAACCCACGAACAAAGAACAATTTGCACATCCTAATGGTCAGGGCACTGCACAAAAGCTTCTGTTCTGTATCAATCTGTTGTGTAGCGACGACAAAGACACTTTTCTTGATTTGGTGCGTATTTCCCTACTCAGGCCCACACTATTGCGCCAACATCACAGATATCCCACATAAGAATACCTGCTTGCATAATCAAAGTGATTTCAGATGAATACTTCATTATTGTTGCTGTTCTATTAAAACCATTAATCTTGTTTTAATAAGCAACCTGAATGTTAAAGTTGTAATATAAAAGCTCAGTGTAATGTAAAGTTGACTGAATATTCATGTACTGAAAAAACTGATGTAACTCATTATTAATCCGGTGATGATAAATGCATTAAATTGTGACTAAAAATTGCCATTCATATGCTTTCCTCTTCTGTCCAGAAAAAATAATTCTCATTACCCAATATGCTCTGAGTCTTTAATTTAGAATATGAACTCTAAAAAGGTGGGCTTTGTTTTTTAATGCATACCATTAAGTTCTGCCACCATCAAAAAAAATACAGCATACTGAGTCAGACTAGAGATTCATCTGCATACTCCTAACTATCTCACAGTGTTCCTGGTTGCCCAATGCCTTTAAACAAAGTCCATGTGCACAGAGTGACACAAAATGCTGCTAATATAGTCATCAGAACCAGTGGCAGCTGGACCTGTTTTCTGCCAGTGTTACTTAAGACCTGCAATTTTCCATTAGAAATTTGTATTGATATTTGACCACAAGTGCATCAGAGAGACTTCCACTAGCCTGTATTATGTGATGCTCCTGGAAAGTACTTGCTGTTCACTAGCGTGTTACCTTCCTTGGATATCCCACTTGATCCTCATCTCATCCCTTTGGTCATACTTGCACCAATGGCTAACAGTCATTAAAATCTTTTCTTGCGGTTACTCTGATTTATTTCAGGAATGCCCTAGTTTCAAAAACTAGGAAATATGAGGGAGTAACACTCAAGAGCATCCAATTATGAACAGAAGTTTAACCATTCATTTTTGCTAAGCAAGTCAGTATTAAGTATTTTGCTTTAAATGCTAAGGTCAAATGCACTCCCTTCTGCACTCCTGTCACCTCCAGCTATTCACAAAACCTCTTTCAAATAGCAATTCCCACTTCCTGATCATTGTTATATTTTATAAAATTAATTCAATTATTTATTCTAGAAGTCCAAATTTTGGATGCCTTAAGAACCACCTGTAATGCCTACTACAATGTACTAACACTTCCCTCAGAAAGTACTTACCTTCGCTCTAATCTATTCTGCTGTGTTCTTTATGCATAAAGGTACACAGCTGGCACACAGCTAGGCAAAATAGGAAATTATTAAAATAAAAAAAGACTCTTAAAGACTATCTAAGTATTCCTTAAGCTGCTGCCACCCTTTGCAGAAAGCTATTTTACTGGCACCAAACAAGAAAACTGAAGGTTTTGTCAAATACAAATCTAGGATTGACATATTAATTTAAAGATGACTCTCAATGCCAACTTCCATCTAGGCAAGTGTCTTAAAAGGGGTTTGGAATGATTTTAAAGCCATAGCATTAACTAATTAATTTAATGTAACCTCATTCTGACTGCTCAGACCAGTTTCTGGTCCTATAATCACAGAACAGCAGTGAGGTGAAGAAAAAGCCAAACCAATCCTTTTATCTTGGCTGGATAACAGTCTGTGTAATGCTTGTTCTTTAATTAGCATCTATGACTACTAGAGTAGAAGATTATAATAAGGTAATGGTCTTCTGCTGTGCATAAGCATCAAGGAATGCCTAAGCTGAAGTTGTGTTAAAATCACTTTGTTTGTACTACACCAAGTGGTTTTAAAATTGTTAATTTATCCTGTGGATGCCAGTACAGTAGAGGACAGGAAAAAAAGGAAGACAATAGAAAGATGCTAAGAGGTGGAGATCCATTGTGCCTCTCCCAGTCAGGGAGTAATTAATTCATCTAAGCAGAGTGTCTATAAATATGCAGTAGCTACATGAAACAGCTGATTTCCTTTAATGGTGCTTCATTTTTCTAAATGTTTATTACAATCTAATAGCAGTCTGGCAAGCTGACTGGCTCGCAATAATGCCACTTGTCATACTTTGAGCAAAGCCATTTCATGTGAGACAAGGATCACCTTAGCAAAGCCATTTCATGTGGAACATAAATTACAATCCCCAGAACAGATCTGCAAAATGAAAAGGCCACTTGCTCTACAGAACAACACTGGCCATTGAAGATCAACAAACACAAAACCAAACTAACTGCAGAGGTATTTTCAAACACTTCAAGAAATCTAAATATTTACATAATGGTAACAACAGAAAGTTTCATTGCCATTCCCATTTCACACAGCCAAAACAGAAGAAGACGACATTTACCCAAATACATTCACCCCAAGTCCAAATAAGACTCTGAAACCCCAAGTTTCTTGAATCAAAGACCTGCAGCTCAGTCAAAGCAATTCCTCTTCCTCCAGTGACAGCTCCTTAGCAGTAATTCTGAATTCTACATTTCTGAAGCTTCAAGTTTATACTGCTAAAATGTTTTTTATCACTCAGCCAATTACTTTCTTAAAGAGTGTTTGGTAAAATGCTATCTGGCATACGATCTCTGCCTGACCTTCTCTTTCATGAGGAATTAACTGTTCTGGAAACTAATCTATTTGACTGGGGCATTCATACTTAGAAATCTGTACTGCTTGCCAAAGGTCAGCTCTGATCATCTCTCTTCACTCTAATGCTGCCCTCTTTCTGTGTAAATGTTATGGTTTATTTCCTGCATAAATCTTTCAGGCCATGTTTACCACTGGTGTTTGTTTCAAGCAAACAGCAATCTGACAGCCATGATTAGAATTTTTCAGGAGCTTTGATTCTATCTTAAAGAAGCCAAAATCAGACTTCTCAAAACCCAGCAGACCTGCAAAAACAGGTCATTTGATATTCTTCCTATCACAGAAAGTGTAGCACAGTTCCCAAGCACCATCGTAACACTCTTCCAATTCTCTTCACAGAGAATAAAGCATTTTTCCAAAAATAAACTTATCACTAGAATCAGTAAGTACACACAATTCCCATATGTGGAAGTAACACACTCAGGGACTAATGCATTCTCTTGTGTTAGTATTTCTACATGAAAGCAGTATCTTTAAATGCAAGTACAAAACCACAAAGGAAATCAGCTTCTATTAGCAAAACAGCAAGAACCTTGAATAATCAGTGTTACTTTAACTCTTGTTTGCTACATCACAGAACACTGCAACCACAAAACTACACTTCCATACACGAGACTTTGTGGACCACGCATAGATAACACAGAATCATCAAATCAGCCAGGTTGGAAAAGATCTTCAAGATCATCAAGTCCAACCGTTCCCCAGGACTGCTAAGTCCACCGCTTAACCACATCACTAAGGGCCTCATCCACATAGTCTGTGGACACTTCAGTGATGATGACTCCAACACCACTCTGAGTAGCCTGTTTCAATGCCTGACCACCCTCTCAGTGAAGAAATTGCTCCTAATATCCAGTCTAAACCTCCCCTGGAGCAGCTAGAGGCTCTTCCCTCTTGTCTAATCACTTGTTACATGGGAGAAGAGACCAGCTACCTCCTGGCCCCATCCTCCTTTCAGGTAGCTGAAGAGAGCAAGAACGTGCCCCCTGAGCTTCTCCAGGCTAAACCCTCACAGGGCCTTCAGCGCTCCTCATTAGACTTGTGCTCCAGGCCCTTCACCAGCTTTGCTGCCCTTCCATAGGACTGCTTGCACATATGCTCTGCAGCCTCTGTGCATGGTGAGAGGGACAGATGTGCGCATATGTGTGTATATACACATACCAATGTACCAAATGCAACTACCAGTTTGTACCAAGTGTTTCACACTGGACTCCCCCAACTTAAAATGGACATGCTCCAATCAAAGAACGAGCTTCAGCTATAGCTCTGATCTAGAAGAATTACACAAGCAAATCCAACTTCTTAGGCAAGCATAGATAACAAACTCCTCAGTATTTTTTATCTGCACATTCCCTCTGTGCAGCAACAAATACTTTCCTTTCTGGTTCACACAATATGCATTTTGTGACCCAGACACATGAGATGTGATCTTTGGCAGAAGTTCTTCCCTGTGACAGTGGTAAGACACTGGCACAGGTTACTCAGAGAAGCTGTGATTGTCCCATCCCTGGCAGCGTTGCATATGGTGCAGATGTATAAATACCTGGCCAGGGTGTTACAGACAAACTTGCATGAAACATTTTCTACCTGAGATCTTATATTCAAGGTGGTATTTAACAACTAAGTTGGCTACAGGCAAAATTGTGCCTTAAAATGAAATTGTAACAAACAGAGTTCAGCAAGGAAAGAACATTTACAGTGGAAGAAAAATTTTTCATTACATGCTATGTTGTTTCCAACATTTACTTTCACAGCTGTGCACATATGTCCTGTTATTTCAAATCATTTACTCAAGATAATCAAGAGCCAAACAAGAAAATGCTGAGATAGATTTCCTCCCATTGTTTAGCCATATTTTGTTCTTCATATGAAGGGACTATTTTTGCATATGAATCCAGAAATTTCTAGCAAAATACTCCATATATGAGAAGTGAAAAATGAAAAATCAAAGTCCCTTCCCTGGAAACTTCAGTCAGGGTGCTTTACTACTCCAGGTTACGAGTTGCTCATTCTTCTATTTCTGCCAGTTTAGTTGCTCTTCCTTCTTCAATTAATTAAATATTCGCAGAGACAGGAAAACCATAGAGACTGGCAGCCAGGAAATTAAGCAGGGCTGCGGGCAATGTAAAGACTGTATTGCTTGCATATAAATTTAGAATGGGAAGTCATCAATCACTTAGGTTCTTGTTATGCCAGAGCTTTGCCCTGGATATTCTGTTTGTGTGGATATGTGCATTTCAACTGACAGACAATTTATTGAACATATTCTTTGTATTACACATACATGAAAGGTGGTGGCTCAATATGCTTTTGTGCTTTGGGACATATCAAAAAATTGAGAGATTTTGGGTATGTGCACATAAACTTTATATATACAAAGTTTTGATCACACTATCTGCATAAAAGTAATTACACACATAACTACTCCTGTGCAAATTCATAGAATACACTATATGAAGTAGATTCATTGAGATAATAGTTTCTTGAATTGATACAAAACTTATTTGTGTCTTCATTAAAATATTAGCAGTGCAACTACAACAGTGCCATATTAACATCAGCATGCATTTGTGATAACCTAGAAAAGTCCTTAGCTGTATATGAGCAATCTCAGAGGAACCAAATATTCCATATTCATGTCTATGCGTCATCTTAATGAAGCCAGATACATTCAGAAGGGGAAACATTTAGCCAAGCAAATGTATTGTTTTCTTGAATACAGACTTTGCTCAATATAACTTCAAGAAATATACCAAGTTCATTTATGCTTTAAAACTTGAGAATTTGTATGATGTGTGCTATATATGTTATTTTCAGAATCAAGGAGGCTAAAAAGCCTGAAAACTTGAAGCTTAATTAGCTGAGTTTCAGATTCAGTGAGAGTGCAAAAAAAGGAAACAGCCACTTCCTGGAATGGAGAGACACTAAACTTGAATTATTCTGCTTGAATAGCTTTATAGCCTTCATCACCTTCCTTCTGATCTGCAAGAATATTCATTCTAATAAGATTTTAACCTAGGAAAACAGATTCATGTTTTACCTTTTTATAGGCCTGACCTTGTTTACAGTCCATGCTTTTTTCAGTTTAACCTTGTTGTTGTGGACAGCTCTAAAACAAATGCTGTACTTTTAACAGAAAGAGTGAGTTACTAATGTTAACGCTATTTTCTTGTCAATGAGAAACATTATTAACATTAATCTTGTCTCCTTACAAAATCTTATTAAAGAGTATTCTAACTTATACTCAGATAAATTGCTCCCTTTACTGTCTGAATCCTGAAATATTAATGAAGGGAATAATACATGAGTAATTTTTTATTATAGTCTGTGATCCACACCATTGTGGTATGTGTCCCAGCTGATCATCTTGCCAGTAAGTCAGTCATTTGCTACTGAATGTTTTAACCCAGAATTCACTGGAAAATGGGAATTCAGCTAATCAAAAAGCCAATGTACAGTTTAAGTAAGGATATTGTTATATCCTCATGTGTCAACCCGAGCGAGAGGACAAAGATCAAAACCAGACCAGCTCGTGTCAATGCTTGTGAAGACTTTCTGCCTGGATCATTTGCTACTGTTGAGCAAACCATAACTAAATTGATGAAAAGCAGAGATGCATCAGGGGTGCCATTACAGGATAAGGAAATTAAGGCAAATAGTGGGTTCAGATTTCTTAAGCAAACACCATTCTGTAAAGGCGTTTCTTGTACAAACCTTTAATGAAGCTATATGAGCTATATGAGCTATAATGAAAAAAAAAAAAAAAAACACCACTTGCTATTAATCACAGCAGAAAAACTTCACCAGTGTGAAAAGTCAGTTCATGGCCTACAAACTCCTCAAGACTTAGATCAAGCTTTGCTTGAAAGGTTTAACTCAAATTTAAGCCATACCACTTGCCAAGATACTTTCTATGTCCCTGCTCTGCCACATTCCCAGGGGATGGGATTTAAATCTCAGTACTTGCTTACCCTTTCCAAGTAGCTCAGGCTACACTGAAGAGGTGGCAGAATGGCTTCCCCAGGACACCCCTCTCTGCACATCTGGCTGACAAAACCACACTCCTCCATCTAAATATAACCAAGTACGATCCTGCATATATGGCTTGCTTCAGACCCCACTCTGTTGATGTGTCCTTGCCACGCAGTCTTCATCGTAAGCCTATGTTGCATTGCTGTCCTGGTGAAGGGGGTGCAAGGAAGAAGGGAAGGACAAGTCTTCAGGAATCCCATTATCCCTGCCATGGCAGCACTTTTTGGTATACCTTTCCCCAGCGCAGCTATGCAGGGAAGCAGAAGCAGGGCAGCTAAACAAGATATGAAATCAGGAACAAGGGCTATCTGTTAGTGAGGCACATAACCAAAGAGTTTGCTTCCGATGCTTCTTTGTTCTCAGGGTCATCAGTAACTTTGAGAACATCCTTCAGGCAGAACATCCTTGTAGGGATGCACTGATGACCCATTACCCTGGTTCTCCAGGCAAGCTGCCTGAAAATATCTGTGTCTTCATGTGAGCTTGCACATCTAGGTTGGCCTTTTTCCCACAGAAAAGGATGGAGAGTCTATTCAGGCTGGATCTAGATGTGGCTCCAGCATCCGCCCAGGCACAAGAATTAAGGAAAGGTTCTGGGCCCAGAAAGATACGTGTGATCTGGGATCTTCATGATGCTGTTTCTGCAGGGCCAAGCTGAGGTCGCATACAAAAATGTCCCAAGTGTCTTTCTAAAGGCCAATCTAATCAAAATGCCACTATAGGCAACTGCCTGTTTTGATTACCTCTGAAACCAACCAGCTTAATACTGGTCTTAACTTAGGGCTTCCTCTTTTCAGCTGGTGCAGGGCAGGGAAATCATCCATTCAGCTCTGGAGCTTTCAGTTCTATATCTGTTCCTAGGCAATACTCCATGTAGAATTTGAGCTAGTTTTCCCTCAGAATCAGCATTTTGCTTCCAGTGAGGTTTCAGCCAAGTCAAAACTGGATTTCCGACTATGAACACAGCCCTCACCACCCATAATGTTCCTATGTTGTTCCTTGCACTGCAGAAAATAACTTCAAACAGATACACAAATACACACACACACGCCTTCAGTATATCTGCATGACAGCATCCATGCCATCAAACAGTGCAAATACTCTTAATCTTTATACACGTGCTTGAGCAGGTATATACTTATTCTACAATGAGACTGCAGATAATGGGAATACTTCTGTGGGACACTTCATATGGCAAATTGAAATTTACTGCTTTAAGTAATATTTAATCTAATTTTTTAAACCAGCATATTTCATTCTCTAGCATAAAGAAACTACATAATATTATACAATACCTTCACTATTAGGTTATGTTCCTAAGTTGCACTTGATTAGCAGTTTCTTTCCTCCCTTTAATTAAAAATGTATTTCATTGCTTTAGTTTAGTTCATTTTATGAATTTTCCTTAAGGTGAGGATGTAAATTAGATTTTAGCTCCTCAAATTGTATAGGAAGACAGATTTCTAATTTAAAAACCTTCTAATTATGAACTATTAAATTCTAATATTTGAGCACTTAATTATAAAACACATTTACTGATTCCCCTAAGAACCACACTGAAACTAATTCCTAAGTAGAACTTAATTGGAAATGTAATATGATTAATAGAAAAACTAGAGATGAAATATGAAGTGGAAATGTGGCTGCTGCCACGGTTACATGCTCATGAAAGAAAATGTAATGCTACAAACAAGAAAAAAGTTAATCCTCTTAAGTCAAAAAATCATCTAACAGTAAGCGTCAGAGCCAGCTCTTGACCCAACAGTTCAACCAAACAGTCTGACTGAATCCAAGGAACATTTTACAAAGAAGGATGAGATGAGTGTGCTCATCAGCACTGTATGGTGCTCCAAGACAAAACCTTAAAGTTCATGAACAAAAGCAATCTCCTTCAAGATAGTAAAATAAACAATTCCACTGCTAAAAATACTATTTTTTAAGTACTGTTTCTAGATGTTCTAGCTGTCTTCAGATACAAGCACTTCCAGCTTATGACATAAAGCCTGTATATTTTCTAAGATTCTAATGAAAATACCTCCCCAGCATTGGGAATAAATTGAACACCTGTGGTCACCAGAGAAAAGCAAAGTAATCTGTAAGAAATTAAAGGAGTAAAATTAGACTTACACTTTTGGCAAAAGGAATGTTAAATGTGATAATACTTTAATGATGTTCATCTATCTCCCAGGATACTTAATTCACAAAAATTACCATACAAATTATTCTTCAAGGGTTTGCAGCAGAATGGAAAAAGTGAAGCTTAGCCATAAGGTAGAGGACAGAAGAATGAAAGAGGATATGGCACTTCAATATTCCTTAGAGACATTCCCTAGATGGGAAGTCACTAAACTGCTGAATACATGCTCTACCGCATCACCGTATTCTCACACACTACTACCACTTTTGGTTTGCAGGGTTGTCCTACATCACATACACTTGATTCTTCAACACCCAAACTTCCTTGGCACAAACCATCTATTGCTCTAAGCTTTCCCACTTCGGTTTGGCAGAAGCACGGAGATGCACAAGCTTGGCAAGTGGAAAGGAAGAAGTCTGCATGGTAGCTGGTACTAGAAATATTCATTTAAAGACAAGTATGTTTACTGTTCAACCCACATACTCTTAAAAACAGATTTTTCACATGCTCTTTCTTCTCTTTCACCACCCTTTAAGTCTTCAGCTGAACATCAGTCTTTCTCCCTTTCACCCAGACTTCTTGCCAACAGTTTAATGAAAATCTTAAGTGCCATACCCAGCCAAAATTATAATGCATCCTATTCTAAACCTTTTGCCCACTGTGTTCATTTGTACCATTACAGCCATCCCAGGGGCTGTCACAAAAGGCTCTGTCCCTTGCAGAGTACATCCTGTGAAAAAGTGCTTCTGGGAAATAGACTCTTTCCTGACATGAGCAGAATGGCACGAGTTATGAAGGGGACATGCTGTCATCTTCTATATACCTCCCAGTGCAACTTCACCTGAACTGACCACACTGACAGAAAACCACCAGCCTTTTGCCTTTTTTCTCCATGTCTCCTCAAGCACTTTAAGAACCTGCATGGGGCTTTTTTCGCCGTTGTGGCAGGTATAGCAAGGTAAGATGCTTTATAAACAATGGCCATCCTTCTGGTAGTAAAGTATGAAGCTACCTATGCTGCATGTCAGCTGTTCTCCCAACAGGATTTGAACACAGACTATCAGTACTAAGGTAAGGAAGAAAGTCTAAATAACTTAGTCTCAAATTCTGCAGCAAAGCATTAAGCAAAGACTCAAATAGTTACTCAACCCCTTGACCTTTGGTTAGGAATTTTGTTCATCAACAGAAAATGTGTTCTGTAATGAGAAAATTGCATTTGTCATTCTATCCATCACAACTCCACTTCTGAAGAACACTGAGCTAACTGCGGTTTGTCTACTCTATAGCCATTATTACTACAGCTTTCATAAACATATTCTAAACCTCCCTGGGCGATGTCTGACAGCAGGATTGCTCCTTGAAGCATTAACTCTGGTGTTGGCAGCACTGTATCCTTTCTGTTTGAGTCTAGCGCTGTCATAGCATTTTCCAAGAATGCAACCACAATAAATGAGTTTACTGGGTTTTCTTCAGCTGACAAAGGTTAAACTGAGTTCCACTGACAGGGCACTTCCTGTTCTCTTTTTGTGCATGGGCACTTTTTCTTACAGTTTCAAAAAAAATCAGTTTTATTCACCAAGCAAAACAAAAGTTTTGCAATTCTTTGCTAGAAATAGCTTAATTTTTCTTCAGAAACTCATGTAACAGCAGGCACAGAAAACACTTGGAAGAAATTGCTGGTGTGCACTACTCATCTCACACATTTTCCACATTACTAGTTCCATTATGAGGAATACTAAAATGAAGCAAAAGAGCTCAGGTAATAAGCAACCCATTGATCTGATGTTAGTCCTCATAGGTTGTTAGATAAATGTGATCTCTGTGAAGCTCAGAATTGCAAAGTTCTTGCTCTTGAGAGACATTACCGGAGACAGATGCTCTTGGGAGTGGCATGCAGTGACAGTGTTTGCTCAGACAAATCTAGTGGTACAATTCTACCTTTAGCATGCAGGAAAATAATCCTATTTCACACCAATTCCAATATAGAGTATTAATTACATTAAATACAACTGTAATTACTAGAGAGGAGCAATCCGTCTTCTCATTGCTGTTCAATTAATTTGTGCAAGCAAAAAAGTTCTGTTCCATTAATCTCTTTTTGAAAGAAGATAATGCTATGCCAGCTCCATCTAAATATGCATGCAGGTATCTGGAGAGACATCTATTACTACCACCAAGAGTCCTGTTGTAGGTCTGAAAGTAAAATGGGTAATATAAAAAAGTTCTACTAAATTTGAACACTGGAATACCCAGACGAACTTCTGTTGCTCATTTTTAAATCACTGTCCTGTGCTGTGTTAAGTAGAGTAACTGTTCAAGTAACCAAAACACAACACTGTATTCGCATTTGTATTCAGGTTATTCATCCTTAGCAAACACAGGCTAGTGTGAGGCGTCCCTGCCCATGGCAGGAGGTTGGAACTGGGTGATTTTAAGGCCCTTTCCCACCCAAACCATTCTATGGTGTCATTCCAGCAGTGAGAGCAGAGTGTTGGAATACTTATGACCAATCTGGGTGGAAAAGTGGATTAACTGCAACAAAGAAACCTGAAGAGGAACAAGCAGTTTGCTAATATTTTCGGACTGGTTAGAACAGAATGCAAGAATTCCCACATGTTTACCTCAGTAGTAACATCTATTTACAAATGCCTGAAGCTGGATGGATCACGGATCCTCTTGCATTTATCCTGATCCTAAAGCACTGATTTGGAAGCATTTCTTTTTCATTTGGTCTATGTAAAGGGGAAGAAATTCAGAGAGCATGCTACTTTACAAGAAACTATTTCAAGCAGGTTTGCCCATGTTTCTAGCATAGCAGGTATCCTGATACTCCTGATACTGTGACAAATGACATGTAACAAATAGAATGCTAAAAACAGGTATTTGAGCCGTTACGAAAAGTAAAATTTTGTTATCATTTTATTTTTCACGTATTAGGAACCAACCTCTAATGAAATGGAGCCAGCTCAGGTGCCAACACGCACACTGCTTCTATCTCTAAATATGCGCTCTATGCAAAAGACAGAGGATACTTTTCATCAAGTAACTTCAAATACTGGGGGATTTTGGAGGAGCTTGTAACTTATTTATTTTCATCAGCCACCTACATGTCATCCTCCAACGCAAAGTAATATGAAAACACCATAATCTTTATTATTTTTTTCATATAAGATTGAAAATCTTTCCCCATAAATGTTACCTGACACTTGAATAGGAACGAGGGAAAATATTTATGGAGACAAGGAATACTTTCTTAACAAACCACCCCTAAATACTACTTCTTTATTCACAGGGAGGAAAAAATAACCCTGGTAAATGACACAAAACTCCGTAAAGGTGGACTGTAGTGCTTCCCTCACAGTTACCCTTCCATCTTGCTTTGGATCCCAAAAGACCATTTTCCCTCCTGCAAGGATAAAATCCAGTTACCAGGTCAGTGAATGACAACTTTCTGTCTGCATTCAGCCATCAGGATATCTGACCGCTACAAGCAAGTGAGACAGAAGTCTACTGGGTCAGTAATTGCACGAAGGACAGGAGTCCTGAGCCTCAGTGCTGATGGCAGCTATTCGTATACTCATGAGCAGAACAATTGCCTCCCTCATCTCTGGCTCCCCATTGCAAAATGAGGCCTCACTAAAATTCATTACATGCCCATACAGGATGTTGAGAGGAAATGCAAATACATACTGTGTGCTCAAAATGAAAATTACACCAATGCCAATGTAATAGGCTTAGATTATGCTTACCCAAACTACTATACATGCCTAACTGAGCACATCCTTAAATGCTCAACAAGGACAGGACCTGCATAAGACTGGACTTGGGACCATACTTCCTGAGCAAGAAATGGAGAAGTCCCTTTATACACAAACTGGTTTTTTAGATATCTACAGGAACAGACTGCTTTAGAATTGCATAGTCTGAGGGTTTTAGAAGCCAAGATCAATGTCTGCACTTCTGAGAATAGTTATCTTAATTTACAGCAAGTACTCACAAAATGACACTTTCAAAATGCAGCATTCTAGACAGAGAGAAAGAGAGAGAGAAGGAGAGAAAGAGAGAAGGAAAGAGAGAGAGAGAAAGAGAGAGAAGGAGAAAGGGAGAAAGGGAGGAAGGGAAAGAGAAAGGGAGAAAGAAAGAGAGAAAAAGAGAAAGAGAGAGAAGAAAAGGAGGAAAGGAAAGGAAAGGAAAGGAAAGGAAAGGAAAGGAAAGGAAAGGAAAGGAAAGGAAAGGAAAGGAAAGGAA